>JASZXT010000753.1:0-12445 GCA_035521555.1 Lecanoromycetidae sp. Uapishka_2 | reverse complement strand
GAATAGTCCTTGTGTGAATGTAATCGGTAATAGAATCTGGTGTATCTCTATGAGCGATTACCCAATATTGAGATTAATACTTGTGAAGTTCAAAAGAATTGGCTGACTGGTGAGTAAATTACCAGCGCTTGCCCCGTGGGGTAGAATAAATTTCCCCGTCCGCTGCAGTCATGATCTTTGCGCCACTGAAGAGATTATCTTGCCTTCCTCCAAACGTCTCGAAGAACGACCTGACATCGCATTGTTAGTGCACCGAGATAATCGACGAGCCATGTTTAACAGATAGGAGCGGACATGCCTAGGCAAGGTCGCGACCAATGGAAATCCACGAGAACAATAAGATTGCGGCGATCTTTTCAGCCGCACCTTCTCTGCAAGTTTCGTTAATTGTTATGTATCTTTCTTTGGCAGAGCTAGACTTCTGTCAGTGGCATGAAAGATTTTACTCACGATTGTTTGCCATCATTGAAAATTATACTGACACCATTATTTCTAATGCATTCTCCTGGACAGCCCGCGGAGAACTAGATTCCATCGCCAAGCAGGCATCCAGCGTCTTCTCCGCACTCGGGTCAATCCATTGATGCTACCATGTCGCCTAATGGCAGCCAGCATAGCGCCACGACAAAGAGAAGGTTTCGAAACGAGGCGATGGCCCGGGTGATGAAGGATCTTGAAGCGGAGACTGGATTCGGATCTTACGAGGCCTATGTGGAGAGCCTTCGGGCTGATCCTATCTACCAAGGACCTTTCTGGGACGATCTTTGGGTAGAAGACAACGTCAAAGGTAATCAGTTTTGCTCTATTGTGGACGTCTTTATGGATGAATCTTCGGTATCAAAAGCCACCCCGCGTTGTGAGCACCTGTCGCCACTGCAGACTGCGGAAAATTTGCTTGACCCACCCAAAGGAGTCAATGCTCAAATTATTCTCTGGTCCTATGGTCGTCTTTTCGACTACCAGGGTATGGATTCAGAGCTCGTAGACATTCTTGGCCTAGGACTGAATCTAGATCCGCGATTCTTCGACTCTCTTCAACTTTTAGCGTCGAGGGACATCGAAAGTGTGGGTGACGAGAAGACTTATATCATGCCAAGATATCTCCAAATGGCTGGAACCGTCGTCGCAATTGCGCGTGACTGTCCATTTGCTAAGGCAGGTACTCCTATTATCCTCGTTGCCGGATCGCGCGGCCTTAGATATCAGCTTGACCCAAGGATGCTCTACCACACACTGCGCCAGACACCTTTACCTCGGGCTCGAGATGAGCGGACTGAGAAATTGAGAGGTGACCATGAGGCAGGTACTGATGCGGTAGTATACGCTGAGCTGCTCTCTGTTTCAATGAAGCAGCATCCGGACATTACATCTAGCTGCGAAGGTTTACTGTTTGGCTCACTGCTTCCGTTGCTGCAAATTGATACGATGCGCATGCGGACACGGTGTCAAAAGATCAGATCTTGGTTTGGAGACTTGAAACAACGGCGATTTCCTACCATGGATGCCGAGTTCAACCTCGAGTGGATCCAAACTCTTGGAGCCGAGGAGGTCCCTGTGCAAAAAGAGGCTCCCGAAAAGCTGTATCAGTATCGTGGACTTCTTCGATTCCTGATAGAGAAATCAAAGGATACGATTGAGCCCCTGTTGGGACTTATAGCATTGGAAGTTTCACCCGACTTGACAGCAAGTCCGGCATATCGTCGAGTTGCAGAAGAGAAGGATACACTTATTAAGGACGCATTGCGCTTAGAAGCCGAGATTCGGGACTACCTACAGATAGAAGCAGGCCAATTATCGCTGCTAGAATCGAGGAAGTCAATCGAGGTCTCGAACAATCAGCTACAAGAAAGTAGACGAGGTAAGCAAGTATTAGATCGTTTCCACAGATTGACACTAATGACAATCAGCCAAGATAGGTGAGAGCATTACAGGCCTTATAGGCCCGAGAAGGTGCGTGGTTACTAATTGTCCCAAGTTACGATACTCGCCTTTATCTACGTTCCTTTGAATCTGGCGACATCCATATTTGGAATGAACCTTCAACAGCTGAACCAAAACGGCAAGAGTATTCAGGATTTTATAATAACATCTGCCATCGCCGTGATAATTACCGGAGGCTCCTGGTGGCTCACTGAGCAATTGAGTAGTCTCAGAGCTTGGAAACATCGAGATCCAGACTCTTTCAAGAGTCCTCTAACTACTATGGCTTATGGCTTAACCAGGCCCAATTACAGCATTATGATACGGGCTGCTATGATCTGGTGGCTTGTAACCAAGGGCCACTGCTCTTGGATGGTCAACTCAGGAGCTGGATGGTACACAATTACAAATTCTAGAGCTCAATTCCAGCCTAGTGATGAAAACTTAGGGCTTATTGGTGGGAGTCTTTGTGCCGGCGACTTTCTTTCGAAATACATCCGTCCTGACCAACTTCAACATCGTTTATTGTTTAATCTAAGCCGAGGCTCGTGGAAGGAGAGCGGAGTCGAAGAGGCCCACCCACAACCCTCGGCAGCGTCCCTAGACGCCAATTCCCACCGCAATGCTTCGCTCGATAGCAGCCGGGTCTAGATTATCAGTTTGATCACTTCACCCAAGTACGAAATGCTGTAACGTGGACCGAATTACCACCAGGACAGGAAGTCAATTCAGGCAAGGATTCCTGTATGTAAGCTGCCATCTAAGCTGGAGTGATGTCTGAAAGCGAGTGTATTACCGCGGTGTTCTGCTAAGACCAGCTGCCTCGAGTCGATGGTGAGAATGTCATATACAGCATCCCAAAACATCACAGCTGCTGTTGCGTCCCAATCCATTTTTTATACCTACTCAATTACATGTTGTAATGCTCAAGATCTTCTAGGAATTGCTAATCTCTTAGATACTGGGAAGAAATGGAGGCTAATGAATTTTTCCTCCCACCTGAAATACAATATTCTTGATACTATGATTCCGGAAGTAAAGAGTTTCCAGTGTTTCTTCTACCTAGCATTCTACTCAATTACTGGTGGGCTGAGAAACCTCCGATTCAATTGCAGTATCTGGCAGTGTTAAAGAGGGACTAGTATCCGTCAAATTGTTCTGATCTATCGAATATCAGAGAGTTGTGTCATTTGTTGACAATGCCGTCACATTGCCGCAGAGTCTAAAATGCTTTTCATCTCGGTACGGAATACCCATGGCGTTTCAACAGCTTGCATAGTTCAGATCAAAGTTGTAGGGCTGGCCGCACGCTATGTGTACGATATCTAGTGAGCCATTGACTGAGATGATCGGAGTGCTTGGTGATAGTGGCTGAAAGGGCATTGAGATGACTGTGCTTAAAGAAAACACCCAGGTTGAGTAAAGCTGCAGATTGTATGTTGCACAAGATCAATAGAGTTTTTTGTGCGAAGATATATACACTTACCAGCAAAAGATGGAATGAGGACGAGGATTACTCAGAAGTGAGCTCGGTCTACTTGACATAATATGCCATCGTCGCGGCTCAGCGCATTATAGAGGCGTCAGATCTGTTCTAAAACACCCAAGCGGCTCCCTAGGCTCGGCGAGATACAACCTCGCTTCGCCTTCTTCGAGGACTCATCTCATGGCTTCTGCGTAGTTCTCATCGGCGTTCGTGCTTTCATCCAGAATCTCATGAATATTTATGATGCCGTAGGCTCCTGCACTAAAATTAAGTAATAACTTGACGCGATCGATACGGCGACCGGTCACTTGCACGGCGCTTTATATCTAAGGGTCTACCATCTAGGCCAGAGTCTCTTATTCTGGGGTGAGTTTCTTGGATACAGAGTCAAAATTACTGTGAAAATCTGACTTTACGACTAGGGTCTCTCGCCACTCAGCCATACAAGCTAGCGAGTCGAACTTAACGGACGTATACGCGTGCAGGACGTAGAGAACTTTCTGAATCTTGGACTTAGATGTAGAGAAGTCTGCTACGGGGAAATACAATCATCGCTTGAGAATCAAAAGAAATTGTATCCAGTGTAATGATTTACTCAGTCGAAAAGTACAATTCCTTCATCGTTGACTTCGAGACTCTAGATTGGCCTCTTATCTCTGCTCGAGTAAGTATCACCCTTTTCATAAGACCTTGTCGTGGTAGAGCGCACGGACAAAAGGCAAGTAGTCAGGCTGAAATGAATATTCGCCAAGGGTGCATTTTGGGAGGCCTCATGGAACTTATCTAGGGTCAGGATTAATACGGCATCGACGCTAGAATACTGAGATAGACGCTTAGTAAGGCTCGCGATAGTGTGCATGAGTGCTGTATAAAAGCACGCCATCAAGGGCAAAGGGCGTATCAAAGTAATCCACCGGTGGTATAGAAAATGGTGGGGTTCACCGTTGCCAGGCTTGAAGCTTAGTGCTCGAGAGCGGAGCACAGATGGAACTAATACGGTGATAAGTGGTTCTCGTGTTGAAGGACCCGGCTATCCCGTCAATACTATCTAGGAGACCCTGGGCTGTCATCAAGCGGAATAATAAGAATTAACATAAAATCCGGTGGCAAGAAGTCGACAAATCTCCGAGACCAGATCGAAGAGAGTTGACTGCATTCCAAGTGGGTCAAGTCGTTTGGTATCATCTCCAGGTTATATTCATCGATCAAAACGTCATGCTGTGATTAGATGTTTCGTATCGCTTTTTTAAAGCCGACGTTGTCAAATTTTGATCTTGATAAGGTTGTGTAAGAAATTTTGCGCGACATTGCAAGCTTCTACAGGCGTCTATGCTGACATGAATCGCCGTCCTATACACTCAAGAGCGATAAACTTCGATGAGTAGATCTGAGGAAGAGCAACACTATAGAATGTATCATACGTTGTGCAATGTAGCGGCCCTCCAGCTTGCATCTTCAAATCTATCTCGACGCATCATCTCAAAGTATTGCTTGAATACTTGGGGCTTCATTTGCGCCAAGATCTCTTCTTTAGTTGAACCTGCTTCATCACTACATTCGAACAGTGGCTGGAGTTGGGACAAGCAGAAAGTACAAAGTGCCTCAACCTCATGCCTGGATATGTCCAATCCATCGCTTCTTACCACCAAGACTGTCCCAATATCACCGTGCCACTGAGGTGGAGCAGAGCCCCATGATCCTTGAAGCGGGTCTGGTTTTGAGGAGTCCGAGTTCGGGTCTGACCCAAGAAATAAACTGGTGATATATGGGTTGGCAGATACAGTCGTCGTACCACTGTTCATAGGAGGCTCACTTAGCGAATACTTCCACGCTTGCACAGGTGAGCCCACAAGCCTAGCAATCGACGACGTATCCTTGACAGAGAAGACCTGATGCTCTTTAGGCACATCAACTTCATCGAATCTTCCACCGCTAGAATTCAGTCGATACCCGTCGTTGCTCACTCGGACACCTTTGATTTTTGCCGACAATTGATCTTCTTTGTCATCAAAATAATCTGCGTTGTCGTACGCGATGAAATAGTCTACAACGTCGCGAAAGTCATGCAAGTTCATGTCTAGATGGCCTGATTCATCCAAGGCGCTCCTTCCAAAATTTTTCATTGCAACCATTGGTCCACGCCAGTCATAAGTGTATGCATCGCGGATGGCTGCTTTGACACTCTGGTTGGGAGCCGATCCGTCATAAAGATACGCATCACGATAGGCTATCTTGATGGAACTCGGCAACCTTCGTCCTCTGGCAACATTTATCTCCATGGGCATATATCTAATGTGTGGTTTATCGTTTCCGAGCCAGTCGCGCATTTGAGGCTCTTCCCACCCATCGTCGCAGTCCTCGTCCTCGTCTGTAGGAGCATGCATCGTACATTCAATCCATAGGAAGGAAGGTTTCCCAGTATCGGGCGGAAAGTATATTGCACGCTTCCAATTCGCTCCAGGTCGGCCACTTTGATTGTTGAAATCGCAACAGAGTAGACTGTGCACCGGCCAGTCTGTCTGTTGACACTCGTCGGAGCAGTAATATGCTGCCCCGCACTGTCCACAGGGTCGGGCTTGGGGGATGTTACAGGTTGTGCATATCGCTGTCATCCTTCATGGGTTCAAAATTTGAGTTTGAGCGAATCCAAACTCAAGAGGAGAGTCTAACGATGGGACCTTGGGAATTATATTGTCTCGGAGGCAGAGAGTATGTAAGAGAAAGAAAGCAGGGGAAAGCGGGGTAGAGTATCTTGTCTGATTTAATAATCAAGCCACTGCAAGCCACCCGCTGATCAAATTAAGTACTCCCTGAGGAACCTCTGGAAGCCTCCGGCCTAAAACAACAACAGCCAACCCTTCCTGCCCAAGTCTCCAGCACCACAAGGACACTATGGCTCTATGTACACTGTGCAGACGTATTCCCTCCAGTTTCTTTGGCCCTCTGCCCCCAAATTTCTTCAGTCCAAGCGATCGGTTCTTTCACCACCGTCATCATTCACCATCAGCTCTTCGTCACTCAGCTATCAAAGGATGTCCTATGTGCAAGATTCTAGCAAGCCAACTCAAGGATCACTGGCTCTCTCAAGAGAACAAGGATCATGAACGACTGGTCTTGAAGCGAGGGATTATCGACAGTCAGCAATCATTTGGTCTTTGGTTTGGAGCCGATGACATCAGCCATAATTTCTTCTATCATGTGCCACCTTCATATCGTCAGCTATCACGTTCTTATAGATTCTATATGAGCAATCTTTACTAAAGTATATGTAGAAGAAGCACTCCCCGAAGCCCGCATTGCCCAACGTGACGACGAGGACCTGCTCATGAGACATTGGATCAACGACTGTATTGAGAGCCACAAAAATTGCCGTGAGAATTATCCCGCTGTATGTCCTACGCGTCTACTGGACCTTGACCGCGACCAGCATTGGAATACCGGAGACGTAGTTCTTGTGGAATTAAGTAAGGCTCCTGAAAAGCGCATTCCTTACGCAACCTTGAGCCATTGTTGGGGAGATCCCAGAGGAAGAGGACCCTTGAAAACAGTCAAAGCCAATCTAGCAAGCCGAAAAGAGCGCATAAGATTCGACGAACTTCCACTAATCTTCCAAGACGCCGTCAAAACAACTCGTAAGCTTCAGATTCGCTATCTCTGGATAGACTCTCTGTGCATAATACAGGACTCGAAAGATGATTGGGAAAAAGAAGCTGCAACAATGGGAGAAATATACGCGGGATCCATTTGCACACTCTGTGCTTTGGCTTCGGCAGATAGTGATGGAGGCTTCTTTCGACCGACAAAGAGAACAGCAGAATTTGATTTTCGTTTCGACCTCAGAATAGGGTCTAAAAGAATTCGTATCTTTGCCGCTGAACCTAATGATTGGGGCTTACACGGTCCCGTGATGAAGAGAGCCTGGACTTTACAGGAGCGAGAATTGTCTAATAGGATAGTCCACTTCTCTAGACATGAACTGTTTTGGGAATGCAAGACCTTGAGAGCTACTGAAGACGTCCCGTGGCTTCAGGTGAGTGATTTTCAGATCTTTCTCAGAATATAAAATTCGATGTTTCAGAATGAGGTGAAAACAGCTTTTGATCGGAGACATCTTCAAAGCTTTAGCATCTCATTATGTACCTCAACTTTTTAGGGAGTGCGAACGAAATAACTCTAACTTAGTCTCTAATTCCAGTACAAAGCCTATGATAGCGAGCTGCCCGCCAACTTAATGTATAACAGTGACGAAGAAGCTTCCGGCCAGTATCACAATTTGTTGTCCTTGCGACGCCATTGGTTCAAAATCGTTGAAGACTACGCTGCAAGAAATCTGACCTACGGCAAGGACAAATTAATTGCCCTTTCCGGGCTAGCCCACACCTACCGCAGAACCCATCATCGAGGCGAATACGCCGCTGGACTATGGGAAGCCGATATGCCGTCCGCTCTGTTATGGGAAACTACTCAATCAGAGGAGACTGTTCAATCATCGTTGCCAAGAAGACCACTAGAGTACCGCGCGCCAAGCTGGTCGTGGGCGTCTGTAGACGGAGTCATCAGTTACCGTAGCCAGATGCTGAAAAGCGAGCCGCAGTATGGGGGCATCTGGCTTCCAGAGACAGGTGCTTCACCTAGACAAGATCCTTCAGAATGCGATTTTGGTGTTTTTCGTATTGAAAACATGAGTGTGACCCCGACTAATGACTTAGATACGATGGGTGCCGTCTCCGCCGGCTATATCATGCTGAGAGGGTTTGTTGTGACGGCCGTTATGGATGAGAAATCCTCTTCTGACCGCAAATATAATTGGCTGCGAGACAAGAAGGGCGATGTAGTCGGCGCATTACTTGCAGATGTACGAGATGAGGTGCATCCGGGTGAGGATATTTTTTGTATCAGCATCCGTAATGAGGTAGATGGCGCGCTGAAAACGATACCCGAGGAGCTTACCAAAATAATGTATGAACAAGACAAAGACCATATTGGAGGAGATGAGATAATGGGGCTTGGTCTTGCTAGAACTCGGACAGGAGCAGAAGATGGGGAGGTATATAGGAGGCTGGGCATTGTGAGGTGGGTGAGGAAGGTGTTGTTTACGGACGCGAAAGTTTCGACTCTCAAGGCCGTTTGAGGTAGGCTTCAAGCTATCACTTGCCACGAGTCGCTTGTTGATGGTGCGATTGATCTTGTTTCTGTTACATCTAGACGTGAAGCAAAAGCTTCGGTAAATGAGATCTTACGATGAATTATACTGGGTCCTTGCGACACTAAGTAACGATCTTGGCGATATGTCATATACCTGATATGAACTAATGAAGTTAAGCTTGGAATTTCCCGTACAATTCTGTGAAAGCCACGACATACTATGGCCAGGATCCGCAATAATATACTATTATTCAAGCTCGGTACTGCCTTCATTATGGCTCTCTACATTCCTCAGAACAATGGGTGGAAGATTTTCAAGAAGGACGTGCTGATAGGAAGTGAGCACGCTCATAAATTAATATGATACTCTGAACAGATACTCACGTATACATGCATCGCGCAATCAACCAGTTACTCATTGATTCCAAGACCTGGGAAGCGGGAATGAAGCTAACTATTTGAGGACTAGCCTATGTAGCGATATCCAATCCGCTTCTTCGTTCCCAACGCGTTCGCTCTTCGCGACATCAACAGGATGACGAAGCGCAAGAACTCCATCGAGAAGGCTGCATCAGCGCCTAAGAAACGCGTCGCTTTTTCTGCTCCTCGAAATGCAGCGACAAAAGCAATGTATAAATTCTGCTCATATGTTTGACGTTCTTCTAGCTGATGCCGCTTTTGTAGCATTGCGAAGAACGCATTGGAATCTCCCCTGTTACAATTGCCTCTTGAGATCCGCAATAGGATATGGAGAGAAGTGCTTGGTGACCGGTGGAAGTCTGATGTTCATCTAATAATTAATTCTGGTCCATTGGATTTCCTATGCACTGGCTCAACTCAATCATGGCTGAATACTGATCTTAACATCTAGTAATCCATCTGAAGTACTATTGGGATGATGACGTCGACTTTGAGACGAATGAACGGTTACACGCTGGTTTGAGATGGTCATCAACTGAGCGAAACGCCTATGGAAGTGCGTGGAGACATCTAGTCTGCGAAGACGATGGGCCAGAGGACCGCGAAGAGGAAAAGAGGGAGTATATGGACGGCCCCGTGGATGGCAAAAGGTTCTACTATATCAGACCACACTTCGATTGTGACCCTCACTACGACACCCCATCGCCCTTCCATCCGATCGACTTCTACGGACACTACGAAACGATGCATCTCACAATTCTTCGATCGTGTCGTCAGACATACGTCGAAGCCAACCAGATACTCTGGAATACAAACACTTTCTCCTTCGATAACGCGATCGCTTTCAAGCGCTCCATAATGACGAGGAACACTTACCAGAAGCGGATGATTAGCAGCCTGCGTATGGAGATAGAATTCGGCAACTTTGGAACGTGGCGGGATTGGAACAGCGCTCTCAGTATGGCAACGGTAAAAAGCCTTCTAAGCTTGCGGCGACTGCGCTTACAAATTGAGTACTCGCTTGAAACGGAATCGTACATCAACCACTTCAAAGGACGTCAGTGGCGTTACCACACCACTTACTGCCAAAGCTTGCAGAGATTATCGACATCGTCTTTGACCAAGGTCGAGATTTGTGTGCGCAATCGAAAATACGATTCCCAGGACTTGCTATGGGCCAAGGTGGATCGTAATGAGTATGCCGATGGACTGCGCACATTGCTTCTGGATCCACAGGGCGACAAGATCTACGCTGCCGCACAGCTGGAAGACAAGGAGCAAAGCAGAAAGGAGAGAGCACTCGAAGCCGAGGCTAGGGCTCTCAGGCAGAGGCCGCGGCTAGGGTTCTCAGGCGGAAAATGAAGCAATAGATCCCGCTATCGAAATCACGCCAGAGCGCGCTCAAACCAAAGAGTGCAATGTTCACTTCCGCAAACCCTTGCTTGCATGTCCTGCCTACTGACAACTGCATGGTCGGAGTCAAGACAAGAAGGGCATAGTCCTCAGAGTATAGGAGAGAATGGAAGGTATACCGCAAATAAGAACAGCGGAGCAAACGCTTCCTAATCTGTTTTCTTTCGACGCACA
Source organism: Lecanoromycetidae sp. Uapishka_2 (assembly GCA_035521555.1). Classification (NCBI taxonomy): domain Eukaryota; kingdom Fungi; phylum Ascomycota; class Lecanoromycetes; species Lecanoromycetidae sp. Uapishka_2. The sequence goes on along the minus strand of JASZXT010000753.1, from coordinate 1,887 downwards.
CATGACATCTCCTATACGTCTTGAACAGCGAATCATTGAGAATAGTATGATTATTTATATGCATTTTGACACTACCCCTGAGAGACACCCGCAAACGGTCCATCCAACGAGGCTCTCAATACTGCACAAGATACTCTTGATGGATTTACCTTCGTCAGAGGACCTTCGGCCGCGAAAAGCCCATCCACACCGAGATGCCTGACCAATTCTTTGTAAAGACCTTGGAGCACGCACGTCTTTGCAATCGCCTCGACAATCAGAATCATATATAACATCGTGAGTTGAAAGGCCGATGCCGTGGCAGAATTTGTTCTACCAAACAGCTAGACCGGAAAATTCGGGGGAGCAAAGCTGACGTAGTCAACTCCACCATTCACATCCTTTTAAGCAAAGTTGATTCGGCACTTGAGGATCGTACTCAATATATTATATTCTGTGAGTGAATCTCCAACGAAGTTGTTAATCAAAAACATATCATCAGCAGAGAGTCCCTGTGTTGTACTCCGTACCTAGTGTGATGTTCTAATTTGGAACGAGTAGTCAAGTCTAACTACCCAGAATGGCATTGAATCTGTGCGAATATTCGCCGCCAGATTGCTTCCCAATCCCATTCCAACACCATCTTGCAGGTCGCCAAATGTTCCATTAAAGATATAAGATTTCTGACCACGCGAAGTAGTACCTGACCCTTCAGAAAACCTCGTCCCGCTACTGGAATCGTCGCTGAGCAACTGCAACGGTAGTGTCTTTAATGCCCACATGAGGCGGCAACGCACATGTAAAGGCCCTTAAACACGACCCGGAGCTGACATGGAGATTTCCAGGGCTCTTGTAGGCAAACATTGGAGATCGCTATGGTAGCTTTTCCTTCGAGGAAATATGTCAAAATTGAGTCGACAGTCAGGTCAATCAACGTTGTAATCTTTCAGAGCTTCTACAGCAGCAGACTTAGCCGTACCCCTCCCCATCGAGCATCCACTGACTCGCCAACATCTCCCCCTTCCCGTTTCTCCCACTGTCGTACACTTCTCCCATAACCATCCTCTCAATCCTCCCCTCCGCATCCTCTACCTCCCTCTGTACCCTCTGCCTCTCCTCCTGTATCCTCCACCTACCTTGCTCCGTCCACTCCCACGGCCAGGCCACTTTTATGAACAACCTTCCCAGCCCCTCCAGCTGCCCCAGCGGTTTGACAATGCGCATGTACGAGCCGTAAATCTGTATCGCCTCCTTCTTCGTCATAAGCCGCCTAAACGACTTATCCTGCGACCCAGGCTCATCATACGGCCTCTTATCCGCAAAACAGACCCTGACAGTCAGCTTAGGGGAGTTCAGATCTTCTCGCACGGCCTTCAATGTATCCTCCCATTGCTTGAATGGGCTTATCGAGGGTGTCTGAAATGGGGGAAATACGAGCTCTAAGGTCCTGATATACTTCATTGCATCCTTGGGTACCACTTCCCTCAAGAACTTTTCCGCATGGATCTGTTCCGGAAGACGATCGACTACATTCCTCGCCCCACTCGGCGGCACCATCACAAACCTATTCTTGCCAAAAAATACCTCTCGCGCCAAATCCCTCATCGCCGTTGAGACCAAGAAAATCGGCGTAGGCGGTCTCCAGCAGCGGCACTCTGTCCAGAACGCAGCGTGGACTACACTGCAGTGACATCCTACGTTCCCCTGGGCGCGCTGCCAGCAATTGCGGCGGGGGCAGGCACGGTGGAGATGTGGAGGGCAGTCTTCTTCCCCACAACACCAGTTGGTGTGATGGATGTGGTAAGCCCTTGTGGTTGAATACTGAATTTCTTGGAGGGGGGAGACAAGGTCTGTGAACGAGAGGATGTGCTTGCGGAGTTCTTGGGGTAGGAGGAGGAAGGGGAAGGG
>JASZXT010000752.1:0-12464 GCA_035521555.1 Lecanoromycetidae sp. Uapishka_2 | reverse complement strand
GGGCTGGGGAAAGCTTTGATAGGAAGCCGTAGAGGCTGGGGATTTCATTATTGGCGGCCCATTACTGTAGTTCGATGGTGGCTTTGAATAATATGGCGGGGAGTTGGGTGGTGACTTTGCGGAGTAAGGATCATTGGAGTGTGAGGTTCTTGACGAAGGCGTTGGACGGGATGTGCTAGACTTTGTTGGCGACGACGTCGGATCCACCGACATTCGTTCCATGAGCTGTTGCAATCGATCTCGCTCGCGATCAGCCTGACCTCCTGCGTTGTTTACCTTGTCTTGTTCGATCCTATGAAGAAGTTGCGCTCCTTCTGCACGACGGTTATTGACGAATGTCTCTACATTCTTTTCGAGACTTTCTACCGTGTCCTTCATCTCCGAGTAGAAACCTTGTGCGCTCATGAGTCCTTGGATCAGATCATTGAAAGCCTGGAAAACTTTCTTGTACTTGGTTAAAACAGAACTCCGTTGCCGATTGAAGCTCTCGTATTTGGCCTGCTCTGACTTGACTCGTTTGTCTTGTAGAAGAACTCCATAAGTCCGCGTCAATTCCTTCATAAGAGCAGTCTGTTTGTGGTGTGCTTGCAATATCCGATTGCAATGAGGTCTAAATTTCTCAAGCTCGGACTGGAAAAGCTGACTCTCATGATTCGATATTGATTTCTTATTCAAGATTAGCACATTGGAGATGTCATCGTTGTGTACCTAGAGGAATATGAATTAGTCAGAAGATGGGTTAGATGTGGTAGTGACCAAACCTTCTCCTTGAGATCCTTCAACACTTGCGTCCTATCGCGTTTGATCAAGTCCAGCTTTCGTAACAGATCTTCGACCTTAGCAATTTGATCTATGACGCTAAGACCGCCTTCACCAAAATCGTCGTCTAGCAAGTTTCCTTCTCCATTTGGTGACATTGGACTGCCAATCCCATTCCTGCCTTTCCCACGATTTGCTCCTACGTTGAGCATGGCTCTTTGGTACAAGACGTCTGCTTCATCCGTCTCGCCAGCAGAGCGCATCTCATCAAAATCTGATTCATACTGTTGTGACGTATGAAGAAGCTGCGCATCACTACCGCTTGCTTCCTCCACTGCACCCCTGTAGCTTCTGATGTCGCTACGAAGCGTAGAAGTGAGCCGTGAGCTTGGCTGCTGTGTCCAGTCACCGCCATACTTAGACCTCATTTTCTCGCAGATGCTTTCCTCCATGTCCAGTTGCTTAGTGCAACTGTCCAAGGTACTTAGAATGCTGGTTTTATCAGCCTGAAGCTGATCGAATGCTCTCGTGAAGGGTTCATGCCCTGCGAGCTCCTCACACCACCTTCGAAATTCCTCATCCACGGTTGTTTCTTGATCCATACCACCTTTCAGAACATTTAGGCTTCCGGGAAGCTTCAGGTAATCAAGGCTGGCAGCCAATTCGCCATTAGAATTTTCCACGTTCTCAGCCTCAGCCCGAACTAGCTTCGCCTTCTCTTCGTCATAAAGACTCGCGGATTCAGTAACAGACATTGGGACGATCTTCTGGAAGATGTCCGGGCCGATGATGCGTTGGATGTCTTGCCCTTGGTATAAATCACTCACTGGTATTGCTTTTGCTGCTTGCAACTTTGGCACTGCGTTCAACGATGCCTCCGCCGGAACGGTCTGGTGGTAGATGAAATCATTGTCCTTGTTGAATGAAGCCAACTTCTCATGGACGTTTGCCACGTGCCTTTTAGTCATCTCTATCAGAGCTGGTCCTGAGTCCGAGCTAAGATTCGAGGTTGCGGGTACAGAAGACGGGAAGGCATTCGCAATTCGGACCGCGTCCTTACCTTCGCTTTCCGCAATGAGCAGTCGTGCAATGGCTGTACCATGAGAATTAGCATCGTCATCTGCAAGTGCCTGGTAGTACTGGGCAAGCGACGAAAAATAATTGGTCTTGACTTGACTAAGGTGCAGCCAAACTTTGTCAAACACGACCCTATTTACGTTGTCCTGAACGCCTTCAGTAGCCTGGACATATAGAGATGCTGTTTGACTTGAGAGTTTGGCGAGCAAGCCGACCTTCCTCCCGTCAGCGATTTGTTTCTCCAGGAAGACCTCCTGACCCTGGGCAAGCATGATGGCAATTAAAGTCTTCACTGTCTCCCGACTAAGATCCTGAGAAGGCGCATGTAGGAAATTCTCATTGATATAGGTAAACATGCCAGCAGCTGCCTGGAAGGAGTGATATGCTGTCTTTTGCCCTGTCTCCTCGAAGCGGTTCTGGTATGCGGCGTGACATGAGAGCACTGCAGATATGTTGAATATAATGGATGCCTTCTCGTAGGCAAGCGAGTATTGAGCTGTAGGCTTGTGTGTAAAGGCGTCGAACCTGCATGCATCTAGGATTTCAGTCCTCTACTCTGAGCTCGATGTCTGAAAAGAGTAAATAACACGTACCATGTGAAGGAGATCTTTATGTGGTTTTCATCAACGGGGAATCGAAGATCGAGTAGCTCCAGCTGACCATAATAACGATACAGCAAGTCTCTCCCAGCCGTACTATCCTTGCCTGCCCCTCTCATATCTTGCCGTAGCCTATTGAGGGTATTACACTCCTCCGCATACCTCTCGGGGTCGTCGCCATAGGTCTGCCTGATGTAGCTTTTCAAAGGCGAGACCCAGTCGATCTCGTTTGTCTGCTTCAGCGGACTGGAGATCATGGGAGCTTGCAACATCTTGTACGACGCCTATCAAGGGTCTCAACAGACGACTTTTCTCCAGCTAGATGCTGTGCTTGTTCAATTGGGAGAGCATGAATCGGTGACCGTCCTGCTGCCTCAAGGGTCTATACCGACTAGAGTCCAAATCAACACACATGCCTCGTGACAAGACTGTCGCTGAAATGGACACAGATTGACAAACTTGCGGTTCGCGTTAGGGCAATCAAGAATTCTGTTCAGATGTTTGTCGTAAGAGAAAGAGACAAATCTGCAGTTCTCGGCTTCGTAGCCATCTCACAATGGTCCCACTTGGTCAACAGAACCTATGCATGGAAGAGTATCCTAGAAGCGCCCGTTGAATGTGCGAAGATTGTGGTTGCAGCGTAGGGTACTACCTCACGTATTGACTATTTGACTTTGAAGCACCTTCGAGTGTAGCGTGCAGGCGGCCAATCGAGCAAGTCCGCTATGTTAGCGCCTTTCCAGGTTTACACTACAAGCTTCACTCGCTGCCAGCTTCCTCCTAAGCGCCGACCTCCTCTGAATTTCTAGGAAAGGAGCTGCGCAAAGATTTAAGAAATCCATTATGATCTAGGTGGAGGGTCTCTAGTCTTATTATTGTACATCTCTAGTCTGAAAATGCTGGACATCAAGTGCGCCTATGCCACCAAACGCACCGCTATGTGGGAAAAAAGGGGTCGAACTTTGGAAACATGATACATCTTCACAGCCGCAATGCATCATCCGGAGCCTGATGCTTTCTTGGGCTCCTCTTCGTGTGCTTTGTCTTCAGTCTTCGGGCCACTGCTAGCTTCCTCTGGAGGCAGGTTGTCGTGCTGATGGGTCAACTTATGCCACGCAGCTTTCAGGAATCCCTCATCCTTGTGCGAATCAGCGGAAGTTGAGGAGAAAGGCGAGCCTTGCGAAGGCGATGAGCTGTCACTATGAGAGGTTAGGAGCTTCCAATGTATGGCAGCAGCAGTGATCATTACTTAGCCTTTCCAATATTCATGACTCTTTTGGCGTTCTTGTCCCCCAACTCATCTGCAAGCATTTCTAATATTGTTCGTTGATTCGAGGTGAGGTACTTTGGCATAGAAACCTTATACTCGACGCGTAGATCACCCAGTGCGTTTCGGCGGCCTCCCAGCCTGGGCATACCCATGCCTCCTAACGTTACCTTATCTCCAGTCCCCGTACCTGTAGCTACCTTGAGCTTTACCTCGCCCTCCAACGTCGGCACTTTGATCTCACCGCCCAGTACTGCAGTAGTAAGCGGTATGGAAGCGGTGTATAGTACGTCTGCTCCCGATCGACTGAATTTCGAATCCGCTGCTACCCTTATGAAGACGTAGAGGTCTCCTCTTGTTGACTGGACACTCGGATTTGCAGCTGTGCCTGTAGGTGGCGCATCGCCCTCTCCACTCACTCGTAGCCTCATACCATCTTCGACCCCTCCTGGTATATCAATATTGACCGTTTTTCGCTCCCTCACTACTCCGTTGCCATTGCACGAACCGCACTCTCCGCCTCGCGGGATAGTTACCCCCTGTCCACCACAAGCCTCGCACGTGCTCGCCATTTGAAAGCCAGCCTGCACAAAATGTACTCGGGTTCCTGTGCCACCACATTTCTTGCAGGATGTTCGTGTCTGGCCTTTCTTGAGGCCTCCACCAGAGCATGTCCGACATTGCACTAACGGCGTGATGAAGATGTCCTTACTCGTTCCCTTTGCTGCATCCATGAAGGAGATATTTGTCTGCACTTCAATGTTCTGGCCCACAAGCACTTCCTCCTGCAATGGTGACTGGCGCGAGCCTCTGCCTCGTCTTCCCCCCCCGGTAAATGCGCCGAAGAGATCCTCGAAATTGATGTCGGCTCCAAACCCGCCAGACGAGAAGCCTCCTCCAAATCCGCCAGCGCCGCCTCCGAATGGTCCTCCTGCACCATTAGCTCCAGCACCGCTTGGATCAAAGCCTGCGCCCTGGTCGAATGCCGCAGCCCCATATTGATCCCAAGCCTCTTTCTTCTTCGGATCAGAGAGCATCTCGTAAGCTGTCTGAGCTTCTCCGAAACGATCCTTTGCTCCAGCGTCCTTGTTCGTATCGGGATGATATTTCTTAGCTAGAGAGTAGTAGGCCTTCTTAATATCAGACGCCGTGGCGTCTTTTTCAACGCCTAGCACACTGTATGGATTCTTGGTCGCCGACCTTGCAGAGCTTGAATTAAACCCCTAGTGAGACATATATCGTCAGTCGATTTGGCTTCTAGAGATGGCGACCTCAGAAGCTTACCCTCTTGCTGTTTGTTGAAATATATGATTTCCGCCTCGTTGGCCGCAAATGTGAGGATGGTCTCGTCTGACTATAGGGTGCATTGTAACAGGCTCTTTTCTGCGCGCTTCGTATTGCGCTTGTTCGCTGGCAGTAGATAGAGGTAGACAATGAGCGTATGGGGATTGATGTCCGGGCAGACATAGCTGAGCCGACACAGCTCATGCTTTCGAGACCACTTCCAATGTTCTGAGACAACACCTGGCAACACGATATAGCTCTTTTACAATTCCTAGCAATGCCTTTTGCATACTCTTGCGACTAAAAGGCTTGCCTCCGCCAAACTTTTCGCGGGTAGCCGGCACTACTTTTCGCCGGTCGATCTCGAATCGAAAACGCCGAGGTGCTCAAAAACCACGAGTAAGACCTCTCGTAACCATTATTTTGGATTTGGAAAATGCATCCGCAAGGTCAAGTGTATAAAACTCTAGTATGTCTCCAGGAATGTGACCAGCCCACTCTATCTCCTATCCATATTAATACAAATTGCATAAAATGTCGCTGTACTAGTAACACATAAACACCAACCAACGTATGGGTATATCTCCACAAACAATCCGATAAGTACACAGTAAGGCCATCCAGATGGCCTTTTTGTATCAACTATAATCTTTATAGTGCTCTATTTAGCAAGTAGAGGATCGAATCGCATGCGGAAATTTTTGTCTGACGTAACCATTTGATCAGCACAGATTGCAGTCACTCGAAAATCGGGACTGATTTGGACTACCTTGATTCTGCACAGTGTATAGGAATGAAGTGATGAGTTCAAGCTCTATTGCAGTGGCAGCATTGAAATCCTTCCTCACAACTAATGCCAGCTGTGCTTTCCCAACGCGTTGGCGGTCTTTAGGCCGTGCCATTGTGGGTGACCGCAGTCCAATGCCAGTTCTCGTAAGCATTCTCTGATTGTATGAGGAGAGGAACGCGGGGGGAGTGTCGAGGCGGTGTGCGTGTCGATAACGATGAAGTACGGAGATGTCGAAAGAGGCCCAGTCTATCTGTTCATGACATCTAGCTCGAATGCAACTGACTAAGCCAGTAGGCAATACTCACACTAGCTACAGCGTCTTGGGAGCCTCGCTCCTCGTTTGTGGACTGGGCTGCGTTCGTAACATCCTTCAAAGCACTTCCAGAAGCCCCATTTCGCCGCGGCTTGGATATCCCGCTTGCGAAATGATGAGGCTGCTTCTCTCTGGTACTTGAAGCCTCCGACCTGGAGTCATCGAAAGGGTTCCTTATTCGTGGAGGAGGCATTCCTGATGAGCTGAGATGTGTGATTTGATCGTTTTGAGGCCAAAAAATCTAGTCGGAACCTTATCAGGGGCGGGCCGTTGCCGCTGCTAAGGATCAGGCAAACAGGCTCGACAGGGACCTGCTCGGCTTGCCACCTGAGGTTGAGTTCAGGTACCGAGGCTATTGCGGCGGAAAAAAAATCCCCAAAGCTTATTCATCCAGAAGATGGTCCTATATACAATCTTAGAACTACTCGGACTCAAATGACAACAATATTTTGTAGCGCATCTTGAACAACGAACGCTAATTCGCACCCAGGGGTATCACAAATTTTTCTTCCAATGCTCCAATCGCATGTGCTTAATCCTTATCAACTAGACCCTCTCAGCATGTCAATGCAATTGCCAAGTAGCCTTGCAGCTTCATGTAACAGCTCCCACCGACACTTCTCAAACATTGCTTGTAGCACGTACAGCATTCCAAGACACGCGTTTCGGTCTCGCATATGTTCGAGTTCTGATGGGGCTTGAATGCCCCCAACTCTGGTGAGAAAAGCTCTCATGTCAAAAGTCTGCTGGTCAAGAGTGGACAAATTCGGTATCAACTTGACAGGCCCATCCAATGCATACCCATAAGACCAGACAATGAGAGATGCGAAGTAAAGCACCCAAGGCCTGTTAAGCAGAAAGTCATCCCGGGCCGAATATGGCTGAAAATCTTCTGTGCCGTTTTTAGCTGTGTTACGATGGGGTGGAACTGTATCTGGCATGAGCACCTGAGCAAGAAACTTCAAGGCGTAGAATGTAGCATGTCGTGCACTCGGCCTCGGCGCCCAATTCTCTCGAATACGTTTTTGTGCTATCGCATAGTCAGAAGGCAGCGTCGTTCGACCAAGCAACCGGCCGGCCTTTGCGAAAATTTGGCAGCTCACGACGTCAACATGCATTGCCATGTGCGCGAGGTGATGCAGAACGGTACGACTCTCAAAGATGTTCTCTTCATCGAGCCTACCGGACGGATAGGGCATGGAAGATGAGATTAAATCTTTTCCAATACTCTGATCAAAATCGTTCTTCCAAGAATCAAAGGCCTTCGTTAGAGGCCCTCGCCATATATCTTTGCCCCCTAATGCTTTCAACGCGCCAAGGTGGTGAACTTGCACGTCACGCTGATTCATGTGCCAGCTGACGCTCAGCAGTCCGGCCATGATGGCTGTGCGTCCAAAGGAATTAGTCCGCACTGGCTTGCCTTTTAACGTATTTTTCAGGCCATCAAAGAATGTCATAGGTTTGATACCATTGGCTTGAAGGTTGGTTTCGATGCGCCCAACCTCGGCACTACTGGTGGCCGACCACAGTGACTCATCACATGGCAGCTGCAGCTTCATCTCGTGAGCGACCATGGTGGCGGAATGCCCAAACATAGTTGCGTGTATAGAGTCAATGATGAACGCAGCGAATGCTACTCGCCGAGTCGCCTCGTTGGTAATCCAATGGTTCCACCACTGCTCAGGGGTATGTGAGGTCGAAGCCTGGGTACCGTTCAGGGTTATCCCAGGAGTCTCCTCTTTAACGGTAGGCGGCGAATCAAGCGCTGATCGGCCTATGAGCGAGCTACCTCTGCGCATCAAAGTAAGTGTTGTTCCATGGTGGATATGAGCCCGTTCGTGAAGCACTCGTGTGGAGTACATCTTCTCATACACCTCAAGCAGCAGCAGTGTCTGGAAGACCCATAGCTTCGCGGGCGGTAAGAAATCTACGTGTTTAAAGATCTCCCCACGTAGATGCCAAGCAAGGAAGTTAGAGAGGTCTGCGCCAGCATTTGTGACATTTGGACCATGAATCTTGTCAAGGCACGACGCCCCAATTGCGATAACACCCAATAGAAGCAAGTTCTGGGTCTTGTCCGCTGAGAATGTGGGCTTATGCAGAATAGGCATCTGCGGATGAAAGTGGTACCAATAAGATCCAATGTAAGTTTGCATAGACCTAAGGCTTAGCACATGAGCATCCGAGTCACGGTCGCCTTCGAAAAAAGTTTCCTTTTGCTTCTTGACCGGCGCTTGGTCTGTAAAACGCATCTCAATAAGATCGAGTAAGTCTTTCCTCTTCTCTTCCGAGAGGTCGATCTGGGGCAAGGCTGGATCGAGGATACTGGTAACCGACATAAGGTTCTGTTGCGGTATGGGTTGACCGGCATGAGCATTGAGTGGATCATTGGTGACGCCATACATTCCACGAGCCATGCTACCTGTATCGTCCATAAAGGCCGTAGCACCAACAGACATAGAACCATGTCGGTTTCCTCCCGGCGACGAAGCGTTCAGGTGTGGCTCGTTGAAAAGCCATGCAGTAAAATCATCGGCCATGGCGAAAGGAGAACGACTGTAGCCGTCTCCACCGAAGAGCGGTATTGAATAGGGATTCCCACTTTGGTCCATCGAAATAGGGTCCATATCGTTGGAGCCATACATGTCAAAACTATTCGTCGTATCCACTGGCGTTAATGGAGTCGAAATACTCGAGTAAATTCCCATCTGTGACCCTTGCGAGGCCATTTGAGACATTGGTGAGACTACTGGTGGGGGCAATGGAGGGATAGGGGGGAAGTTTTGCAAAGATGCATACGAAGCACCATTGCCGAGACCAGTCTGTGGTTGGGACTGAGCCATGCCGCTTTGTGAGGGGTGCCCATTATAGGTCGATGTAGGGGCCGGTCGATAGTTTGCTGGATTGGCTGTTATGTGCGTATTTGATCGAGACAGGCGGGATTCTGGATAAATGGTTTTCGGAGGCATGGAGGACTTGTAGGAGCCAAAGCTTGGATGCCTCTGGTTTGAGTTGTAAGATGGAGTAGACACGTTACGTACCCCACGAGGGTCATAAGCTCCAGTACTATCGTAGTACTGTTCATCACTGTTTGACCTTTTGAAAGATGACATGGTGGAGCCGTAATCTGAGCTTGACACTGTATTGACCGATTGCGGCGATCTCATATGATTTCCCGAGGGAGTGGTGCTGTTTGAGCCCGGCTGAAAAGGCTCCGGCAGTCTGCCAGCCATTGGCGATTGAGCGTGCATCGTATGGCTCTCATGACCTTTGAAGAACGTCGCAGGTGCAACAATGGATTTGTTCGTTTGTTGGTCATGTGGGCTAGAAGAGGAGCGAAATTCTACATCCGTTTGCTCTTTGCGACCATCGGAACCCCCAGCTCTCGTCGGTCGCTCTTCCAGCTCATGAACAGTATTCTCTTTCCTTTGCAGATGCGACCCTCGTGCAGTGTGCCTTTCGCGATGTCTTGTACAGAGGTCCTGCCGGACAAAACGACGTTCACATCCAGGAAAATCGCATATGTATATCTTCTTTGGTGTGTCTAGTGGCAGCAATTAGTGCTACATACAGGCCTCTCTCATTTCGGATCAGACTCACGATTCAACTGATGCCGATATAAGTGCTCTGCTCTAGAATAGCTTTTGCCGCAGCCCTGGTGCGGGCACGGGAAGTTCTTCTCTAACCCCTTTCTACTCCTCTTCCTTTTCCGCTGCTTGCCACCAGCACCGTCCCCTCCATTTGCTTTCTCGTCGCTGGTATCATCTTCAGCTTTGGCGGTAGAGCTTCGGGCTCGTTCTTGCCTCCGCCCTCTTGACTCCTCATTATCCACTTGCGAGACGTCGGACAAGGATGAGGGTGGGCTGTGGTAGGAAGTTTCACTCTTTACTGTCACCACAGCATTCCGTGAAGCCAGCTGAGGACTCATCTCTGCCTGTCACGTGCAAAGAGACTAACGTAGCACTCGTAGTCTTCCGTCGTACTAAGTCTCCTTGATGATGCTTAGGGGATTGCAATTTCCTATATGGAGGTTCCTAATTTCATGGACATGATATGCTTTTGTAGATTGTGGGTTCGCGGCAGGCGACTGGCAATCAGGACGCTCGAGCGATTGTTTGAGGGTGCGCCTATAACCCCTGGTGGTGGAATACAGGAGACGTGGTTTTATTCATGGAGTAAGGTGGTCAGGGAGTTGCATTGGTCGATGGTTCCTGACGCTTGCATCCAAACTAATAGTAAGGCCGAAAAGGGTGTCACGATGCAAAAGCTCAGCACCAGACCGGAAAGGGCGAGACGAGGGTAGGAGAAGCATAGGCCAGGGGAGTAATTAGTGAAAGATGTCAGTGCTTCATTACCCAAGCCAAAGCTGCAGCACGGGGCAAGAGGCCTGCGAATGGGGGAGGAAACGTTGGCAATGCATGCGATTTCCAGACGGGCTGCAATGCACGAGGATCTGGATCTGGTCTATCGAGTCGAGGCTAGCTTGGAAAGATCTCAGTGTACGGTGATCTGAGTGTAATTGGTGTTAATGGTATTGGCGAGCGGTAGATGCGACAACGGTCATTGTCAAAGCCTCGAGGTCGCAAATGTCTCAGGGCCATATCTCACTCGAGCGCGTCTATCTTGGCACTATTCAAGGATAGTGGGCGACTAGTATGGTATCGAGTACAGTAGCGAGGATAGTCCGAATGATAGGTCTTTTATTGCTTAGCAGCTTAGCCTGCTTGTTGCTTAAAAGGTTCGCTGGTTAGGAGCCTACCTTAGGCTCTCCAGCATGCTAAGGTAGTCTAGTAGTAGTGATAATAGTAGTCGTTACCTTAGCATTGGTTGCCAGGTGCCTGGGTGTCCACAGTCCTCAGGGTTCTCGCCCCAAGCCAAAATTTTGGTTCCTTGGCCTCGCTTGGCGAGCTTTGACAGTTGAGACAGGCTAAGTGTGGGGTAGTCTTAAGCCTAAAACGGCGATAGCCTTACTGCTTGACTTGCCTAAGCTGCTTAGCCTTGCTCGCCCTCCATAGCCTGCCGTGAAATCTGCAGCGCACCGACCTCGAATGCTCGTATTGTTGATATTACAGGTACTACAAATGGTACACTGTCTCATCATACTTATTTTTCATCCTTGCTTGCAGCTACAATACTAAGGTGGGCTCCGCATCTTCCTCGGGCCTGCTTTCCCTGTAATATGCGCATCTATGCTCGTATGCAAGATGGATGCCAAGCGATATATCTCACTTTCTGATTGCTTCGTTTGATGGTTATCAAGGTGAAAGTGTACGAAGTCAATTCGTATTTTGATCCCAAGTCCCGAGACCCAGTCAACCTCTTCCAGTAATAAACTCGTCCCTCGTTGTGTTTGACAGTGCAGCTGCCCAATCAGGATCCAGTATCTAACAAATTTTTATACTGCAGACGTTGGAGAAGTGCGCAGGCCACCTAGCTGGAATTTGTCGATTCTCCTGCGTTCCACGAAAGCTGCAATACGATGTCATCATATGCTTCTGGCTTCTCCGGAACAGCGAAAGGTCCTTCAAAATCCATATATGTGAAAGATTATCTCATCCAGGTGTACGTCTGATGCAGGAGTCTCCGAAGAGATCATGTATTGAGGGTCATTCTTTCATTTCAATCCATTCTTCCTTTCTTCCTTTCTTCCTTTCTTCCTTTCTTCCTTTCTTCCTTTCTTCCTTTCCATCCTTTCATCCTTTCATCCTTTCATCCCTTCATCCCTTCATCGTTTTTTAGCTAGCACGCAAAGAGGCTTTACAGCTGAGAGAGGAGGAACCACGAGCAGAGTCATGAATACATCGAGTTGCATCGACTGTTACCTTACCCGAAAGTTCAAAGTTTTGGACAGTAAAATCCATTGATCAAGGTGAATATATAAGTGCGTCGAGTGGTGTTCCTTGGCTCAAAGAATGAATAATTCAGAAGAAGTCCAGCAGACTCGCTGGTTGGGTCACTACGACAGATTCTCAACTCAAGAGAGGTCAGCGGGAAACGACAACCACGCATCACTTCGAACAAGGTCGAGGGTGAAGAGCAGGACGATTGTTAGTATACATGATAAGCAAGAGAAAAGTCGTATGTAATCATAGAAGACATTTGTCTGTGATACCAAGATGCTGGGATTTAAATTACGACCCATTTCATATGCCTATTGGGTAGGCTGGCTTCGTGAGACAATGGGTTTGAAGCCTTGATATTCATTCCCGTAATTACCAAGCACTGTTTGAAGGCTGGCAAAATGAGGACTATATCGTGCGCTCGTTCTCTATCCATCAAATATCTTTAAAATAAGTGCCCTTCCCGGGGGCACATGCTTGTGTTTTGAATAATTATATTTACTAATCGGAAGTATACGGAGTATCTGTTACGTAT
>JASZXT010000751.1:0-12479 GCA_035521555.1 Lecanoromycetidae sp. Uapishka_2 | reverse complement strand
GGGGAGGGGTTGAGAAGCCATTTGCTTTGGTTCATCGGTGTGGTGTTTGAGCGATGGCATTGCATTGCGTAGAAAATAAAATTCATACCGATACTCTTAGTATTAACCTCTGCCAGTGCCATTCGTGCGTTCTAGCCACGAGCTCCCAGATATGGGCAACCATTTAACAAAGACCCCACAAGTCAAAGCGTGAACTTCTCAGATCCACTTGGAAAAAGTATCAGGCCCAATGCATACCAACTTCAAAAGTCCTCACCCCTTCACCAATAATCTAATACGCCCCTTCCCGAGGAACCCATGGAGGATTCGGCGATAGCTCCACAGTCCCATACCCAGTCTGAATGCGAGCCGTATCAACCAATTGCAGACCTTCGATACGAGCTCCTGCAGCATCAAGCGCCCATAGGGATAGTGCCAAGTAGTTATATCCATGATAGTTGAGGATGCCTTCGGGTACGGGAAAAGATGTTTGAGGACCGATGTTGTTGACTGAGAGTGTTCCGATGTTAGTGGTGATGTATGCGAGCTTTCACATTCAGTTGTCTTTGCACTTGCTTGTAGACACGAAGGGGGAGCTTCTAAACCTCCGGCGGTCTAAAATATGATACCATACCATTAGTCAGCGCGCAGTAGGAGGGCTCACTGCCCTATGAGCCAACCCCGTAGTGGGCCAGCACCAACGTATAGTCATGTATAGTCATGTGTACGCTGAGTACCGGTCTGGGTTTTGGTACAAAAATCATGAATGTAATCAACCACCACATTTTCGCGGGCAGAAGTGAAGTATAAAACCCAGCGGTTCCGAAGTGAGTAAGGAAGTAGCCTCGTAGCCCACAAGGGGGGTTGGCTCATAGGGCAGTGAGCCCTTCTACTGCGCGCTGACTGATGATATGGTATCATGACTTAGACCGCCGGAGGTTTAGAAGCTCCCCACGAAGGTAAGAGAAGGCGGTGACAAAGGAGGTACTTACTGTATTTCCCAAACTGATACCCGTTGACATACAATTGTGTTCTATAATTAGACCCTGTACTGCTTGCTGTCCCGTTCGTGAATTGAAACGATAATGGAATATCGTATCCTGCAGGCATGTCCAGGGTAAAGTTGGCCGTGTAAAACCACACACCCGCACCACTGAATCCATCCATAGGCTTCCCTTTATTTTGCCATAGATGACTCGGAGGATAGGGCAAATGATACCCAAAGCGTTCAGCATACAAGCCGCCCTCATTCAATGGCCCTCGAGCCTTGTCTAGGTAAGCTTCGCCACCCAGATTCCCTGTGATTTTCCACGTGAGATCTGTAGCTGCATGGGCCCATAGATTGTACGAGAAGATACCGTGCGGGAACTTCATTTCGTCGGAACCGACTTGTTGGTTCTCGTTGAAACCCATCTGATCCATGAGGAGGGTGATGACCGCTGGTGAGCCGGTGGGAAGATTGGAAGGGATTGTGAGAGTCTGGTCATACGACTCAGATCCAAAGTGGCCGGCCCAAGAGCCTAGGAACGTATTGTTGAGCCATACGCTGTAACCAAACGCCGTGCCACCTGCGATTGAAAGCGAGAGGAAATGCTCAACTCCTATGGTTTTGAAATGGCCATGGAACAATAGATTACCGCAATTGTACCCATAATCGCTGCCATATAGACTTGTTGGGGTGGTTATATTCTCTGGGTTGCCAGTGGTCGTGGCCGAAGCATTGGTCCAGGCGGAGTCATCGTACTCTGGATCTATTTCGGGTAGGGAATTAATGGCTCTCCAATCCAGATCACTTAAAATTGGAAGCGAAAATCTGGGATCAGTGTAGGTGACGTTACCAGTCAGCGCTCCATAGCTTGTCCGGGTCGTCGACACGGTCTCACCGTTGAAGCTCAATTCGGTAACTCCTGACGGAGCACCCATTACTTCAATGGTTGTAGTCTCATTTATGTCTCCTGTCAAAGACAAAGTTTGCCCATCTATTGCGGCTGTGCGGAGCAGGTAGCCAGCCCTGATGATCACAGCAGTATTGAAGGGATCTGTAAAATTGTACACAGGGCCATCGTTTGGCAAGTCCAAAACCCAGCAGTTATAGGCTTCGTTCCGGTTCATTAAGTAGAGTATTAGATTGTCTCCTATGGGAACCACCACGATTGTTGTGGGACTGACAATCCAATTCAGGATAAGGCTGGTGCAACATTTTCTAAGTCAGCATCGATCTTTTTTGATCGTGGCACATGTTTCAGTAGCGCAAAGAGGCCAAGAGTCTTGTTTATTGGCAAAACATGGGGATGATCGCTTTCGTGGGAACGCAGAGTTCTCAATAGATTTGAGTAGACTTACCTGCCATTGAATATCTGGGCATCCACGCCCTCTCCGAGTCCAGTCTTAATGGCTGTCAACGGAGCGGCTCCGCTAACTATTCCGATGGCAGCCTCATGGGTTTCGTCCAGGTCGCCATAAAGGACAAGTATCGTCTTCGACTCGTACGACTTCCAAGTGAAGACCTCAGCTGAGGAATATAGCAGATTCGTGACGTTGACTATGGAAAGAGTTTAGCGTTGCCAGTGGGACAGAAGTCTGACCTTAAAACGGGATTGAGGCTCTCAAAGCTGCCAAGTAAACATCTGGAAATGCACATACTATCATAGTCGGTCACATGCACCTTAGAGTCTCTCCGATCAATGTCAAGGTCGCGCTCAGTTGTGGGATACTGATATTACCTTTGCTGGTCGGTAAATTCAGACGATAGTGTGTCGAGTCTAAGCTGCTGTAGTTACTATGTCGGACAATATAGAAAGCCGAGTTATTTCCTTTCAGCTGTGTAACAGTAATAGCATTCGTGTTGGCAAAGCTAGCATTCGTAGCATTCATAGGTATTGCGGTGAGATAGGCAGGCGAAGCCTTCAAGAAATTGGCTTCCAATTTGGCCTCTGAGTACTTCTCCCGGGTGACAGTTCTGTCCTCGGCAATGACAGCGCCGTAGTCATACTACATGTTCTCAAGGTCAGCATAGTTCTAAAACGCTAATTCCAGTCTCGAGACTGGTCTCAGATCAAAGAGTGAGATACCTGAGGAGCAACGTACGCTGGTGTAGCCGCCAGGAAAACCAAGATTGCCCCAATTGGTACCACCATAAGTCATGTAGACGTTGAAGATCGTGACACCGAAGCTGAAATCGTTTTTATAGAAGACGCGTTCGAATTGCTCGTTCAGCATTTGTTCGCAGTTGGCAAATCCACCCCCACCCCATGGATCGAAGAAGCCGCCTTGGAACTCTACAAGAGAGTACGGAGTTGTTGGGCTTTGCTTCAGGTGTAGTGTGCGAAAATTGGTTGGCAATAATCCTTCTGGCCAGATTGTGGGTTGCCCGCAGTCAAATCCCAAGGGGAAGGAGTCGTGACCGTAAATGTCGACTCCACCCAGTCCGGATCCAGGGGAAAGGAGCCCACCCGGCGAAGCATCGTTGTTGATGAATGGAACGACAATCCCTGCAGATAGCAACTGCTTTTCTACGGCCGTAAAATAACTGGCATCTGGAAAGGGAACGTTCGGAAGCCCTATGGAGTATTCATTCTCGGGCTGGACTAAGATCACGGGCCCACCGTTGGTAATCTGCGCTTTGGCAATGATAGCGCCAATGTTCGCGACGTAGTTTGCGGTATAATTGAGATAGTCTGTAGTCCGCAGCACAGCCTCAGTCCTCTGCAACCAGCCAGGAAACCCTCCACCAGACACTTCGGCATTGATGTAAGGCCCTGGTCTGGCCAAAAGATACAAGCCAGCTTGGCTCGCCGCCTCGAAGAACGGCTCAAGCGCAAAAATGCCCTCGCAGCTGAAATTGCCTGGTGCCCCCTCCAAAAGGGCCCAATTTGTGTAAAACGAGACACCGCTGTAGCCAAGAGCCTTGATCTTTTGAAATATGTCTAGCCAGAGACTGGGCACTGGCAAACGGAATGGGTGAAATTCACCTAGTAGCAATCAGTATGGTCTATCCCGGATAGGTTTGCCTAGTCCAAAGTCATTTTTGGCATTGGCCGTTGGGCAACACTCGCGACACATGTTTCATAGGTAAGGGAGTAGGGTAAAATGAGGAAGATTGACTCTGCAACGTACATACCACTGTAGAACAAGATACGCTTGCCACGAACAAATATTGAATACTCATCCCATGTGACAATATCTTGAGGCTGGCCACGCTTGTGGGATTTGATGGATAAACTTGGCTTACCGCCTATGGCAATGGAAGCAACCTGCACCACGAGCAATAACAATTCGAGCAACGAGATGAAGCGCTTTGAGAAGAGCATGTTTGTACGGGGAGAGGATTTGAGTCGGAAGGATGCAGCGCGAGAACAAAGATCGGGTCCTTGCACAGGGTAGCACCAAAGCGAGGCATGTCTGTTATTATGGCTGAGGACAAACTGGGTGACGATCTTGTTTCAAATAACCTGATTGCACTACATGTAGATTAAAATAAAATCTCATCAAGACGTCTTTGATTACAAACCTGTACGGCGATCATAGGACCAGTGATATGACATCTCTTATGGGGCAGTTGCCCAGACATGTTTGCCACGGCCCAGCGATACAAGGAGTTTGTAGCGCTACTGAAGCTTCACCTACCTGCCGACCTTTGTAAAAGGGTCGCCTCACGCGAAAAGGTAGTCACAGGATGAGCTTGTTGTAGTACAATAAGAGTAATGTGCTTTGCCCCGCGATTTTGCCGTCTCACGAACCTGGAAATAGAAGCTGGGAAATATACTTGAAATATTCAAAGACCTCTGGGGTACGGCCAAGTGGATGCTTTACTACCAGAAGATGTATTAATCATCGAAAACATTTGTTAGTGAGACTAAGGTTTTGTACTGAAGTTGGGGGCACGATATAGGACTAATGGAAGATTTGCTGGCAAGTGGTAGAATCACATTGACAGGGTTGCCTTAAGATACCTGTCTAATGCACAGATGTTGTAGGCTTTGATGAAAGCATGGCTCGCATGGATTGATGTAAATTATGGTCTTCGGGTGTTGGTTGAAACATTGGCCTCCCGAGCGAGGCAACATTTAGCCATATCTTTCACAAAGGACACGCTAACCCATATGAGATTGCCGACGAGCCGACATATTGCGGATCTAACATCGACCCTTGGCGTCAAAGCCTCTGACGACGTTGGTTGCCATGACCACTTTGTTTCCAGGATTCCTATATTCTTGGGAACGGGAATCTGTAGAAAAACGGTTACTCTTCATCTCAGCATGCAAAGTCGTAATTGTAAAACCTCTGATTGTGGAGCTATGGAGGCTGGAAGTGGACCTTGGAGACCGGAGTAGGGTGCGGGTAGATCGCATACTTTTGGGCGTACCTTACGGAGTACACCACAGACTGCCACTTTTTGTTGCAGTGCTTCATGTTGACTCAGTTGTATACAAGGGAAGGTTGCTTTGCTGTTACCAAGAGAATTCGATTGCGTGTGTATGTGGCATCAAGCCATCGAATCCATCATCACTATTATTAAGACATCGCTGATTAGAGCGTTCATTATCTGGCTCCGAACCATGTGTACATGAGCCCCTGACTTTTCCCACCCAATACATGAACGCCTCGCTCGTATCGAACTCATAGATATACATGCGTACAGCCGTGATCTTGCTGGAAATTCCCCATTGTGTACAAAGGTACAAGATGATGCGGATAGACCCATACAGGGTTGCTAGCTTCGTTGTAGAAGGTTTGGGGAGAAGGAGTAATCCGACATCGTCCAAACGCTGAGGTGGCCTCCGAGCAGAGGGCAAAAAGAAAAATAATAAAGCATAGATGTGTCTTTAGAAGTGACCGAATTGAGTTTGCTGGCCTGGGTGCTGAGTAGGCGGCACCCAATAGCTCTGATAAGGATGAACGCTTTGTGAGAAGTCCGCCTTCGCAAGCATAGGATTAATCATACCACCCTTGAGCACAGGCTTGATTGGCGGCGCGGGCGGTAACGAAGTTTGTATACCTTGATTATGCTGTTGAAATTGCGACGCGTAGGCCTGGACCATATTTGGTGCTTGAGCCATAATATTTGGCATTTGCTGCTGCTGGTCAAAGTTGTTTTGCTCGTTCCAGCCCCATTTTTTGACAAGATCGTCGATGACGAATTGGATGCGCCAACCGGTTTCCTTGTGAATTTTGTTGACAATGGTGAGGACTTCTTCCTGCTCAGGGCGGGAAATGATGCATTCGCCTGCGTGGTGGATCGAGCGGAGGGCTACGCTTGCTACGCCACTGGCGAATTATCAGTGGCCTGCCGCTTCTGGTGGTTAACGGACGACTTACCGATCCTTAACGTGCGCAATGATACCGCAGCACTCGCGCGCAGCTTCTAGTTGCAATTCTTGCATGGCCAGTGTTTCTTGTTGACTGATGGGTGTCATGGGATTTGTCTGCGTAAGGATGATGAGCGCTGTGTGGTAGAACATGCGTGCAACCACCGTGGCTCGTTTGATCAACCTGTTTGGTTCAGCATACCAGTATAATTCAGCAGTTTGGGACCTCTTACCAAACTTCAGGGAACAATGATTTCGAGGATTGTTGGTAAGGGTGTGACCGCCCCAACGGCTGCATTGTACGTGGGATGCGGTTGTTCCAAGCGTCGCACCAATCTTTTAATTGCTTCCATTCTTCGTAACGCTGCTGTATTCTCATATGATCCTGAGGTGGATCTGTGGGTCTCGGGGTTGTCGATGCGCGGAAATTTGCGACCTTTGCCAGAATCCACATCATTCTGTATGTCCAGATCTCTTCGCGCCCGGACCCAGTTGGCTGACTGAAGTCCATATCGAGACCCCAATCATCCGGATTCCATGCCACCTGCCAATTGAAATGCAGGCAACTGAGCAGCTCCAATCCAACATTTAACCAGAAACACGCCGCTCCAATTCCCACCGAGTTAGCATTCCAGCCACACTCTTTAATAAGAGCACGGGCACCCGCAATATGGTTCATCCGTTGCAAAGCTCTTTCACACATAAGTTCGTAAACGTTAAGAATGACAGCTGTCGTCGCGCAAATAACAGTGTCTCGGTAGGGATTCTGTAATTGGTTGAGTAAAAGCCGCGTAGCCGAATCGTAATAATGCAATGCCTTATCCTCCTGGTATGCTGGGTTGACGAGTATAAGATGACGAGCACCGCAAGCCAGGAAAGCATTGAGTAACATGGGCTCTCCGAGTGAGTCGAAGGGAAGAAGTCGAGAGAACTGGCTTGAGTGTTAACCGAGGCCTTCATGGGCGGCTCAGCGATCCACTTACATGTTTGTATGGGTCCATGCTGTCCATCCATATACCAACTTCTTCTACGAAAACCTGCATGAAAAGAAGCTCTTCGGGATCATTCAGCGTCTCTCGCGTTTCGCTTGGTGGGGTCAATGTCTGTTTATTATTATAGGTCGAAGATACAGAGCTGGCACCCAATGTGTGACTCGAGAAGGTCGAATCTGAATTGACAGAACCATGTCTCTGATGATGACCTTGGTCTTGATCCTGAATTTGCATTGTTCCTGAGTAATTATCAAAGCCGGATTGGGAAAAGGGTGCTGACGATGGCAATTGCTGATGTGCAAGAACAGGTGCCTGAATGATAGTTTCAGAGAAGTCGAATTGCGGCTCCTCCTTCGGCGCAACGTCTGCCTCTGCCCCAAGATTTGAGTAGCGACCCAATCCTCCACGATATTCCGATGCTATGTCACGCGACTCGTCTTGAAAAACAACGTCCCACTCTTCAGTGGGTGGAGTGATTGGAGGAGTCTTGACTGTGGTGTCAATGAAGTTTAGGCGCACACCTCGCTTACACTCTCGGTTCGATTTCTTGCAGTTCTGACAGTCAGGAGCGCCTTCGTCACACTTGAGATGCCGTTCTCTGCACGTCAAGCAGCCAGTGCGCACTCTCTTCGGTTTTGCTGCGGCTGCTGCAGCTGCAGCAGCGACTTCTGCCGGCACAGTTTCTGTGGTACCCTTACTTGCCATTGGATATTGGATGGAGTTACCGACGTAGGTCATGCACAGCTGTTCGGCAGTGCAGAGGTGCACCGGCTTTGGCTGTGGCTGTACCGTAGTGAAGGGAGAGGCTATCCTAGGTCTGGCGGTCTATATCCGTCTGTTTTGGCGGTAATCTTCTACATTGTGAGTCAGAAAACCAATGAAGTAAGCGGATTGTGTGCACGTACCGTGCGTACAGCAATGCGACAGTGTCGCAGCCCACAATAGGGGCTTTGAGCATTGGCAGTGGAAAGTAGACGATATCCAGAGGTTGGTGTCCAACAGTGGGGGGTGGTTTAGGGGAAGTCGAACCGTGAAGGGATCTACGGGCGCCCGGTACCACTACCAAGGGTCCAGATCTCGATGGTTGGGGGCCAAAAAACGTGTGGCTTTTGCAACGCTTTACGGCAAACTGTTTCGAAAGCAATTTGAACCGACAAAGAGGCTTTGCTCTCAATAGATAGGATGATGAGTTCTCATGATTCTACCTTCTCTCTGATTTCATGTAAATATTGATCGCGAGCTCTATCTGACTCTCTCTCGTCCTTGCTCGGTCGTCGAGACACTGCACTCGCCTATCACCGAGTCCTCGTAGGCCTAGATCCCGCCGCCGACATCATTCAGGGTCGGTACTTGCCTGCAATTGCGATTGGGCAGGGTGAAATTGGCCAAGTGACAGCGAAGTTCGCAGCTTCAGGAACTGCATAAAGTAACCCGAACCCATATCTGCCCCAAAGATCACTTGTATCTCTACATAATTCTATGGGTCCGAGGCCACGTTCTCCCACGTGTTTGAAGGATGGTCTACATCCCAATTCGAGCATAGAAGTGCCGCTAGTAAGGCTGGCAAACCTCGCACCGAGGCTCATTCGGTAGGCAGTCTGTAATCAAGCGAGTCAAAACTCCTGATCTGGTCGTTCACTACTCTCTGATGCCGAAGCCGTCTTGGAAACATGCCATGCTCTCCTGCTCCTGGCCGGGTAGGAACATGCCCACACCCTCAAGAGAGCTGTCAGAAGTTTGACGGCGTTGACATAAAGCTTGGTCAATGCCGCTTTTTGATTCTTCTGCCCAACTCTTCGTCCTCCTGACATCTCCGTACCTACCTTTTTCAGTCTCATCTCTTCCGCAGTCAAACATTGACCGCTTGGCGAACATCATTACCATTTAAAGAGTCTCTAGCCAAATGCAATCAGATGTCTTCAGAATTGTTACCCCCAGCACAGCCAGCGTTCATTCTGCGAGGTCATTCTGCTCAGATACATGCCCTGCATTTCACACAAGGCAACACTCGGCTTCTGACTGCCGATGCCGACGGCTGGATTGTTTCATGGAATTTATCACTGAAGAGGCCGGTGGCAGCATGGAAGGGTCACGGAAGTGCTATTCTCGGCGTTGGATCTTGGGGATCAGATCGAGTCATCTCGTGAATATCACCACCGTCCACTGTAGCTCGTCATGCCAGCTAATAAAATCATAACAGTCATGGTAGGGACAATAGGCTGCTCGTATGGCAGCTTCGTCTAGAGGACGAGGCTACCCTCGACAAAGTCCTCCCTGTCGATGCAGTCTCTAGCTCTACAAAACAGCCATGGCTACTGCATGCACTAACAGTGAACACGCTGAACTTCTGCTCCTTCGCAATGTGCCGAGACGGAATGCCACAACTCCCCTCAACCCAGAAAGTACTCAAGGAAATGAACGTGCCAGACCCTCTTCTAATTGCAGTCCCAAACACAATCGACTCAGGCGGCATCGACATCTATCAACTCCCTTCCCAAGCTCGTGCCGCCCAGATATACGCCGACAGATCAATCACAACCGGCATGGTCATGGCCCTTTCCATCCTCGCAGACTCAACCCGCATCCAAGTCGCCGCCGGCTACGAAAGCGGCCACACAATGGTATTCGTCCAAAACGACCCCGCAGCTTCCTTTCAAAAGCTCTACTCAGCACAGCCACACAAACAGCCTATCCTCTCCGTGGCCATCTCACCATCCAAAGAACATTACCTAACAACATCCGCTGACGCAATTGTATCGAAGCATCCGCTCCCAGCTGCCAAATCCATCTGGAACACAGATCTCAAGCCCATCAAAGTCTCACAAACAAAGCACTCCGGCCAGCAAGGCCTGCAGTACCGCTCCGATGGCAAAGTGTTCGCTACCGCCGGCTGGGACGCACACATTCGTGTGTACTCGGGCAAAACGATGAAAGAGCTCGCAGTGCTGAGATGGCACAAAGTAGGTTGCTATGCTACAGCTTTTGCTACCGTAAAGCCTCTCGCCAATTGTACTGCAAAGACAATCCCAGCGCCTGAAGAAAGGAACGAAGAATCGACACTAGTCACACAGCCAAAGCACACTGTCCTCAGCGTCCAACAGCGCCGCGACGATAAAGCACGAAGCACGCATTGGCTGGCAGCAGGAGCCAAAGACGGCAAAGTCTCATTATGGGATATCTACTGAAGCCACAATCTCTCTGGGTATCATATCAACCGATGTTAAACTCACTAGCACCACCAGCCATCTGCTCCCTCATCTTCTTCCGCATCTTTCGCGCCGCATCCGCTCCCTCAGTGCTCGGAGGTAGATCCAGATCCGCTTTCCCAGACCCAACCTGTCTCTGGCCGTTACTCTCACTATGACCATTCCCCACCACCCTCCTCTCGGCACCGTGGTTTCTCTTCGACGATCTCCCACTATCAACGGTACTTCCCCTCCCCATACTCCCGGGCCTCTCCCTCAGCGCAAACGCCTTCGCCAAATGCCCCAGGTGCAGACCTTTCACATCAAACATTCCCCTTTCCTTGGCAACGTGCGTCGCATACGCCCTAACGTGGCTCACGAACGCCTTCCGCGCCATGTCGCCAGCGCGCTTATCCTCAATAACCCAGCGCTCGACCTCGAGCTGCCAATCGGTAGCTTTATCGTTCCATCTGCTAATCTGGGTACCTTCTTTATCTTTCGTACCTGCGAAGCCCTTGCGCAGGATATCCTCTGCACCTTCGCCTTTTACGAGACCCTCGCCCGCGCATCCGTTTAGTACGGTGACATATCCCTCTTCTGGACCAGGCATGAGGAAGCACGCGGCTCGGCCCTCTTTCCCGGCACGCGCTGTTCGCCCGACGCGGTGGAGGTGGTCGTCGGAGGAGAAAGGGGGATCGTATTCGATTACGAAGTCTATGTTTGGAAGGTCGAGACCGCGGGAGGCGACGTCTGTACAGAGGAGGATTGAAGGGTCGATTGTGCGGGTGAAGGATTGCAAGGTTGCGGTTCGGAGTTTTTGTTCGAGAGAGCCGTGGAGTTTATGGAGTGACAGAGTGGGATTGGTGGAGGATGAGAGGGTGGATGCTAGAGTGACCGTAGGCAAGTCGGATTTGGATTTGGTTGGGGGTCGTTCTGGTGTGTCCTCTGTTGGAGGTGAAGATGCCTGACTGTCGGCTTTGCCATTGAGCAGCTTCTTGATCTGGGAGTTTTGGCCAGACGAGGTGGTTTCTTTTGGGGGCTGCGCTTCTTTTCTGCCGAAGACTTCGAAGTGGAAGTCTACGCTGTCGGCGCAAGATAGGAAGACGATTGCTTTCATGACTGATCCTTTCCGTGCGAATGTTCGTTTGAGCAGAGCTGCAAGAGTGACTAATCGTTGTTTTGGGGGGACCACGATATACGATTGCTTCAGTTGCGCTGGAGCTAGAAAGGCCTTCTCTTTTTCATCGCCCTTAGTCATTTGGTCGCCATTGGCCTCGGACGTAGCTCCAAGGTCAGCCTTGATATGCACGGCGTCCTTCAGACTAATCTCCCCCAACTTTTGCACCCCCATCTTCATAGTCGCACTGCACAGTACAGTCGTCCTCTTCTCAGGCAGACCCTCAATCTTCTCTGTGCCAATACTTCTCCTACCCTGTCCATCATCCAATCTTTTCACAATCCCTTTGATCTCTTCCTCAAACCCCAACTCCATCAACCTATCTCCCTCATCCAAAACTAGCCACCTAACGTTCCTGACATTCAAGACTTCAGTGTGTTCAAGGTGGTCGGCAAGTCGCCCAGGCGTAGCGACTAATATATTCAACCCTTTCCTCAGCTTCGACTTCTCATGATTCTTAGTCGATCCACCAGTCACAGTTCCCGCTACCAACCACGGCAATGGTCTCAGCAGCCTTGTAAGTACCGACGAAATCTGATGCGTCAATTCCCGCGTTGGAGCCAGTATGAGCGCAAAGAGGCCAGATGTGCGATCCAGCTTCCCTTCTTTTTTCAGTTTAGCCATAGCCATTATTCGCTGTATGATGGGTAGGAGATAGGCGAGTGTCTTTCCCGACCCGGTCTCGGCTTGGATAAAGGCGTCGGAGTCTTCGTGGAGGAGCTGCGTTATGGCTGCTTTTTGGATTGCGGTGGGGGCGGTGAGGTTGAGAGATTGGATGAGGTGGGTGGAGAGGAAGGGGGAGAGGCCAAGAGATGTGAAAGGCGAGGCGCTGGCGGGG
>JASZXT010000750.1:0-12513 GCA_035521555.1 Lecanoromycetidae sp. Uapishka_2 | reverse complement strand
ACAATCCCTATTAAGCGTAAAGTTGGAGCAAAGCGAGAAGCCATATTGGCAAACGAGGCGCAGTACAGGCAAAGCTATGGAAGGTAGAACTATGCTCCGATTGGCTGAATCGGGATTCGCTTGTTAGCGTGCTTGTCTCGCTCCTATGTCAATGATGAAACAATACCAACATACCTCTACAATGTCGTGCGACAACGGCAAAATGGCTAGTCACGAAATTAGTCCTTGATCTCAGTCATGTTCGTCATCTCAATCATGTTCTACCTCAATTTCAACACAAACAAACCTACTAACGTCTAATCCAACCCAGGTAGATGCCCGGCTACTTGCTGTGAAAGGCATAAAAATCTTGACTGTTGAAGTATCATCCTTCCTCTATGTTTGCGAGTCAGAGCCCGACAGAAGCTCGGCCGAACATGGCACCGTTCCAACAACATCAAGGCTTCCTGACAGCTTGATTCACCTTGCCTTAGCCTCGCTTACATGCCCATACAATCGATTTTGCCTCGAGTACTCGGTACTGTATGCCCCGCTCTGTCGGCGATAGCATCCATTCCACTTGATGCTCTGATGTATTGACCCATGCAGAGCTATGATCCATACAGAGCTAATGGTGAAATGTACTTGTCTCTGCCTCTTCTTTGTACTCTTCTGCTCCATCGCTAAAACCTCGTCTTTGATTCGAATGAAAGCTGTGATGGGTCTGCTCTCCACTTAGCTCATATCCTCTCGCTTTCAGTATGGCGGGCTCCTGGAAAATCTTTTTTGCGCTTTCTGTGTTCGACGCCTATACGCATATGGTCGCTGCCCAAGCAAGTATTGCTTCTATCACCGAACCACCTGGGAATCATGAGATAGTTATTCCAGCAGCCCAACAAACAGCTTTGTCACTGTTGCAGAGCTTTGACATCGTGGGAGATCAGATTTATTATTTGGCATCCATTGGTCCGGGCTCCTTGGGCACCTCGGGTACTTCAACGTGGTTCCTAGATACTGAAATCAGGACAACGACTACTGATTCGACAGGATTGGTGTTGACTGGTGTGCCTTTGGTCCGGGAGGTCTCTGGGACATTGACTACAACTGTCTTCGATGATTCCGCTATATCCACTGCATCGTCGACCCCGCCCTCCATCGCTTTTGCAACCGTAAATGCAAATGGGAGTTCAATCATTGATATTGGCCAAGAATTCGTCAGTGCAGATGGGAGCACCTTCACCGCCGTGATCATAAGTGACGTCTCGACATCCGCAATTACCTCTGTCAATCAGCAGGGTTCTACTGTAGTGGAAACCGTTGGTATTGTGACTGCATTGAATGGTAGCATTGTCACTGTTGCTGGAGCGTCACCATCGCCTGCGGCGGCCTTTGTCAGTCTCATTGCTTCCGCGATTCAAGCTGGTATCACGGAGACCAGCCAGACCTCACAAACATTATCGGCCGAGAGTGCCTTCGATAACTTGATCAAAGGTGCGGTTCAACAAGGCATTACGGGATCATTTTCAACAACTTTGTCTGGATCAGCTTCCACGATATCGTCTGGACTAGCCCCCACGACATCGTCTGGACCGGCTTCCACAATATCGTCTGGACCACTTTCTACCGTATCAGTAGAAACAGCTTCCGCCGCAAGTTACTCATCAACGTCTCTAGCTCAAGCTCGCACCCTGACCACCTTCACTGCCACCAATACCGAAAGTAGTACTGGAGGGGGTTTCCTCCTTTTTGCACAATCTGATAGCGCAGTTCTGGGCGAGTTGACCACAACACAGCTGCCGCAGTCTACCATAACGACTACACCTCCAGGTTTGACCGTAGGTACATTTCAACGTCTTTTGATCCAAAGCAAAGCTCCCAGACAGTTGTTGGAGGCTCTGACTGCGTTGAACTCTGCTTAGAGCATCTGATTTCATAAGCTCGTAACGCTGACTCCAGAATCTGCGCAGATCTCGACAGTCACCAGCACAACGTGTTATTCCATCGGTCGGATGGTAACCACAACAGCTGCTGGAAGTACTGTGACTGTGACGGTGCCCGAATTATGCGCCAATGGAATTGCATATTTTCTGTTTGGAGCACCAGCGGTTCCACAGCTCTGCAATGTCGTACTTCGCATTCTAGGTTTCCTTCTCCATTTCGACTGTCTCCCTCAAATCGATACGCCCAAAGGATTAAGCATTATAGGTTTCCCAGCGCCACTGCCGGCTCCTGGTACAAACCCAGAGGACCCAAATAATTCAGCTGATACAACCAATCCAAATGATCCAGATCCAAGCAACAGTGTTTCGCGTCCAACAAATGCACAATCGAACACACAACCAAGTTTAATCATCTCGCTTACGTCAAATACAGCGTCCAACACACGATCAAGCCTCACCATTTCGCTTACGTCAACTACAGCGTCCAACACCCAATCAGGAACTAGCTCCGTGACTTCTTCCAGTAGTGTGGTTCTAGATGTATGGGTCGAGGAGGCACTGCTCGACTGGGCCACAGATCCTGTCACGATTCCAGCAAGCGCAGTCGGAGGGTCAAGTCCCGATGTCGGTACAATGACGCAAATGAACTCTTTGGATGCATTCTTCTCTGCTGCATATGCTAGCGTGACTTCATTGTTCACGGCTTCTGGGACGGCTCTGTCATCTAGTCTGGCCATCGCCGTCCTAGACGGAACAGCAGGGGCTAGAGGTAATCCGATATCGACTACGACAAGCAGTGCATCACAAACAACCGGTTCGGCGTGTATCATGACAACGTAAGAGAAGACCAATATCTGTACCACGAAACAAGAGCCAGAACTTAATTCAAACAGTGTTTCGAATGACGTCTTTTGTACCTGCGGAAAAATCATGGCAGGATTGTCGACCACAGTAATAGGAAGTTACACAAGTTCATGGTGCCCGGTGACTGTGCAGAACGGCAACAATCTCGCAGTAACAACAAGTCTGCCATCCACAATAGCCTCGGGGTTGACAATAGCAACCACAACAGGTAGTTTGGCTCAATTGGCGTGCACTAAAGTAAATTTTGAAATAGATGATCCAAATTCGTTTGTGTGCCAATGCAACGACGGGACATGGAATCATCGTGCAGCCCAGGAATCCTACTCAGATTGTCCCAGTCAAATTACAAGCTCCACCATATCGACAACGGGGTCAGGGATTGCGATTTCAACTAGCGTCGTTTGCAACCTTGTGACTTTTGGGCCAGGCTCGCCTTTTTGGGGACCCCCGTTTTGTGAATGCGACAGCGGTGTATACTTTCTGGACTCGTGTCCTAGTTCGCTCTCGTCATCAACCACGACCTTGACACTCTCGGAGCCGATTACAAGTGGGACTAATACTCTCCCAGTCATTACTACAGATCTTACGGCCGGTAAGCTTCTCCAAGCCTTGTCATTGTATCTCGCCAACAATGTCATGTATACCCCTCAATTTTCTCGGACAGTACTCCACGCCTGGCTCAAGGGTATTGTGTGTGTCCTAAAAACATGCCGGCTGACTCCATATCTTCATCAGCGATATGTACAGAGGCTCCGAAACTCGGCATCACCTGTGTCGCGCCCTCAACATCTGCAGGGCCCTCTGCGACTTCAACGGGCTGTGTTCCGCAATGCACGAAGATTCCTGGTATAGGCCCTTTGGGCGAGCCCGTTGCAGCAAGTAAGTTTCACCCTGATATCCGGTTTCCCATACCAAGTCCCATTCGAAGCCGAGCCTCAGCATCATTTAAGGGCTGTATACTGATCCCCAGGATCCAGCTTGCAATTGCAGTCCTGTGTGCCCTGGCGGCTCAGCGCACCCGATTCCGGATATCAACGATAATTGTCCAGACCAAGTTGCTATTATTGGAAAACGCAGATTTCTCTTCTAAAGGTTTGAAGTATTCGGTTTACGTTAGACTTCTTTATCTGAACATCGAGGAATTCCAGGAACCAACATTGCAACCCGATCTGTACTGTTTGCCGTATCCTTTAATATTGCTCACCCCACCCAGCATGCTTCTCTCAGCCTCCCACGCGATCCATATCCTTGCGTTGTAAGCTCTAAGAACTAACTTTTCCTTGAATTGATACCTCTTCTATCTTGTACCCTCTTCATCAGCCCTTCCTTTGACACGGCTTCAGAACCGGCACATCCGCAGTCCGATCTTCATTCGCTTCAACCAAGTCCGCTGTTCCGCATACTGCACAGGCAATTGTGTTGTGTCTTCGGAAATCATATCACCAATTCCGCTCTTTGGAAACAATTTACAGTTGCTGATGACAACAGCCGTCGCAGCGGCGGAGGGAGCAGTAGTATCTGCTTCACAGTGTCAAACAAGTATCGGTTCCGCCATTCGAAATGAGTTGCTGAGACAATTTCGTGTAAAAAGTATCTCGTTGTCGGCTAGCTTCAATCTATCTCTCTTTTTGCTCGCGTAGTCAAGTGAACATCTCTGCTCACATTCTGCATGCCGCGGTTCCGAGTGACATGTAAACCTTACATGGATCACATTGTTTTTCCAACAACATGTATGAACTTTGTCATGAAAAAGCGGAATGCTCAAAGTCTATGATATCGTCGAGCAGGCATATTGAATAACGACCTAATTCTACAATTCGATAGAAACCAAATCACTCACGATTGTTCCGTTCCAGGCATGAAGTGAGCTACTTTATGAAGTATTAGTACACAACTTTAAAAAAGTATACAGTAGCTCTATGAAGTGCATAAGCCACTATATAAAGTATTAGCTTCTTCGCTGTTGGAAAGGCACTTCATAAAGTAGCTGGCTAATTCATAAAGTATACGCTTTCTTTATAAAGATAGGTAGGCCACTTTATAAAGTACGTATACCGCCTTGAGGCTTTTCAATAAATTAATTCTAGGAGACCTATGTGTATCCGAGCTATAAGCATAGGTATAAATATAGGTAGTAAGGCCAGTAGCTGGAGACCCTGGTATACCAAAAGCGTTATCCGTAATTCATGAAGCGACGTCTACTTTATAGGGTAAGCCTACTTCATGAAGTGCTAGTACACTTTATGAAGTAAAAATTTCATGGTTGGTACGGAATACAATGCCATTGTCACAGTGAAGTCTTGGGCAAGCTTCAGCAACACTGTTCTCAGTAGACATTTCCTTAGCATACATATATACTCAATACCCCAGTTCCCCCAACCTCTTCTTAAACCTCAGATCCCTCGCCAATTCTTCCTCCGCAGGTAATCCATCCCGGTAATAAGCCTCCAGGAGTTCCTTATCCCTCCGCATGAAGTCCAGTCCCAGGCACAAGGGACAAGCCAACGCGACGCCACAGCCCATGAAGGCGTCGAATTTCCCCGCCACGCCTCCAGTGCAGCCGGGACAGATGGTGTGCCGGTCTTCGAAATTGCAAACGCGGCAGATGTCGGATTGCAGGTGGCCGATTATGTCTGGGACTGTGATATCGTGGAAGAGACAGGGTGGGAAGAAAGTGTTAGGATGGCTGGAATCATGGCTGTCACTCACTGTGACGGAGAAGGTCTTTGACGTGGGTGAATGATGGGGGGAAGGTGTCTCCTTGATAAAGTCCTCGATGAGGGAAAGATCGTGTTGCTGATCCGGAGCCGCTAGGTAGCGTTCGATTGCCAACACTTGTTCCGCATCTTCAAGATAGGCGAGCCCACGCCCATATGTTAGCACCGTCGGTTCCAATTTACAGCGTAGTGTTGTACTCTTTCCGTGGGGTGTGGCGGTCAGTACGCGAGCAAGTTGGTATTTTTGCTTGTCTAGAGATTGTAGGAAGATGTTGTGCCAGATTTCTGGCGGTAGAGCAATGTCACCTTTGCTTTTGATGACACCTTTCGCGAGAAGAGAGCCAATATAGCGACTGCTGAAAGTTCTCGTATCGAGAAGGAGGAATGGCTTGTCGCTGAGGAATTCCGCAGTGATGGAGCTTGGTGTGAGGGGACGCATGACTCCGGATAGGGATGGGTTCTTTTGGTGGAAGAGTGTGAGGTCCAACTGTAAGATTCGAAAGGAGGGAAATGTGTGATCGATAGTAGGACTATCTGTTGAAATTTTTGAGAGGACGATTTGAAGTCTTTCCTCAGTGAACAGGCTATTTTTGAAAATGGTAGTAGTGTACTGTAGGTACTTTTGAGTTGTAGGTGAGAAATCTGGGAGAATTAGAAGGTACGACCTCTTCTAAAGCATTGGGTTCGAATAGGCATAGCCGATGCTTAGGTACGTGTTAGACCTCGCTTGGGTGGCGAAGAGGGGGATGACTCAGCAGCCGCTTATGCTGTTCCCTGCACCTAGGTACTAGCATGTAGCATCCATCTATATTTTAGTAACCAATAGAGTCTTTGTTCGTTTCTTCCGTGAAGTAAGGGACGATCTCCCACATCCCTTGACATACCTGCCAAATATATACTATAGTTCAACGATTATTTCAGTATGGCTTTTACTCCACCAGACCCTCTCGTCAAAGCATCATCTACTATCCCTACAATGATAGCTCCGAATGATGCATCCACCCTTTTGACGCTTCCCTCCGAGATCTGGAGACTCGTCCTCCACAATTTCAGCGACGAAAATAATGAGCTCGATTTCTTGTGGACCAAATGCCGCAATGTCTCTCGACATTTTAGACACGAAGTCGAGGAGTTATTTCTCGCCGTATACCTGAAGCGTATCCACATCAACTTCTCAATGACCAAACAGTTGCGGGACATGAGCTTCTCAGGCGCCGGAGACTTATAGACCGTCACCATGAAGTTATGGGTGTTTTCGATCGGCTATCCAACGACCGGACCAAAGTCTTTCTCAAAGCAAAAAGCGAGGATGGAGCGAAGTTTCTTAGCAAATTAGCTGGTGCAGTGGGAGATGCAAGCAATGTTGTAGGAATTAGCAGCTGTCATCGCCATTTTAAGGATCTAGCTTATGTATTTGATACGGCTGGATATGTGCATGTAGACTGGAAGGCGTTCTTGAATGCGCGGTTTGCGGAGGCTAGAAATAGAATGGTAGTACTTCTCACTTCTTGGCTCCAATCACTACCATAAACTACATCTTTGCTAACTTCACACGTAGCGGACCAACATTATAGGCCAACCGATGTCATTCCAGATCGTCGAGATGGACTGTTTTGGACAATCTAGGAAAGATGACCATGTCTTCCGGGCAATGACCCGCGCACACGGATTGCACAAACTCAGAATTGAGAACCTCACATTTGGTGAGTCAAATACACCCTAGGTGTCACTGTGAACTTTGCATTGACGGGGATAGAGGCCGATGTGTCATGGCAAATGGCACTAACCTCAGAGGACAGTTACCAATAGCTACCTCCTTGAAGTAGCCCGGAAGCAATTTGTCTTGACTTCATATGCGATATTGCAAGAAGCTGTCCTATCGTTATGATGTTACCACAACCCATTGGATCGAAGACGTAAATCAATTATGGGGGTCTGATAGCTCAACATCTTCCTGAGTTCGAAAAAAGTATTGAAGTATTCCGTATACGGGGTCTATAGGTACAATCTCTGGCGCAGTCTTAGCCCGTATTACCAAAGAATTGGTTTTTGATATCGGAATGCCAACAGGCGTGTTTCACGCGCTGGCACTGGCAAGCTTCTGCTCTCTGTCGACAAGAAACGGCGATAGCATTCTCGAGGCCTCTCATGTACTCAGTCCTCCATTTTCCTGTCGTTTCATTCTTGAGCTGCTGCGCTCTCAAGGCGAACCATTCATTGCTCGACTCGTGTACCTGAATCTATGAGGCTCAGAATAAAGAAAGCTTCCACAGGGCACAATAATCAGGCGACCTACCCATCCACAACCAGGAAAAGGGCAATACCGTCTCGGCTCTAAGGTAGCGGTAAAGAGAGCTCTCCAATCAAATTCAATTTTTCCTTCGTTGTTCATCGTGATGCGGATGTTGGCATAGTTCGTATGCGTGCATAACTGTAAGAAGCAATATTGCCAATCCGACCGACCATTGTCATTGAGGAAAGCCTTGAGGGAGTCGCTGACCTCCTGGAATTTTCCTTTGAAAATAGCTTTATTACCATCTTCAGACAAGCAACCGTAAATGGCCTTGAAGCATCCCGCAACGCGGAACTCCCAATGTGAAGTACTTTCATAGCAAGTAACGACCTCCACGCGGAGGATGTTATCGCGAAGGAAGTAGCTGATGAAGAAGCTTTCGACGGCGTATTTGAAATGTCTAGAGACGAGGCGGTAGCAATTCCAGAGGTGCATTTGCTCTCTGTGATTCGGATTCCCCGCCAGGTGTTTGATGATGATTTGCAATATCTCAAGGGGGATTTCGTCCATGCAAGATGTAGTAGTCCCGAACATTTTCCATTCTGCCATTTGAAGGGAGTAGTCTCTACTGGCGGTGGTATTGTTTCTTTCTGATTTAAACAAGTTCTACCTTTCTCTATTCGCAAAAGTCATAAAGAAAAGAACGTCCAGGATTAGGCAGGAAGATCTAGGCAGCAGCAGGACTGATCGGTTGCTAGTGCAAATGTAGAGACCTAGCCGTACCCTTGGTCGACCTCCAATAGGTAGAGAATCGACACTCATCATTATGAGAGGTCTTGCCTATCGTATGTAAATATTGACATGCATTTGTTGCAGTTTAAGTGTGTCGATTCTGACTCAAATGGTCAATTCTCCAGATCGGCGCTTGGGGCGGCTAGCTGACCCGCTGGCTGTCAACTCCCCAATTTCCCCAACTTACGAGGTTACATAATACATGGTACATACCTTTTGCTCATTGCTCGGTTAGGGAGGTTCGAATCGATGGCTATTCCCTGTCATCTAGTCACCCTTTAGTGAACATCGACAGCTTTCACCAAATTACCATTTGTTACTCTACCATAACGTCCGAGCCACCCACCTAAAATGGCGCTGATGAAGCCTCGCCGACGACGGTCTCAGCAGCTGGCAAGATCGAAGGGGCTAAAATGAGCATCAAAGCGTCAAGGCATTTTCCAATTGAATTCCAGACATCAGCTCGTGCAGACACACTAATTTTACCTGTTTTGGCTCCATGAATTTGCATGATTCGTCAATTGCTTATGTGGAATATGAAAGCGCAAGATCGAAGAAAAAGGATGTAAAATATGTTCTCTTCATCAGAGCTTGCTTCTCTATGTTGGAGCTACCCTTCAAAGAATACTCATTGCGTGGGAAGTCAGTGCAATTTCTATTTTCTTTTTACCACTCGAGCCACTCTCGCCGCTGACGGCTGTTTAGTCAAACCCCACCATGGAGTGACTAAAGACGAGCCTTCCGCACCCCGGATCGGGCTCGACTTCTAGCCCCAAAACTACCAGAATCCCCGACTTTTGGTAGCTCTGGACTGCGAAATTATACCAATTATCATCCTCGCTCCTGTTGCAATTGTTGGTATCGGGGAATTTGTGCGGGACGGACCGTAGCAGCCCAAGGCCATCTTCCTGTCTTCCATGCGCACCAATCGTCTTGCTCAAATTTGTACCCGAGCATGGTTTTGATTGCGTTCGTACCTTGCAGGATTGCACTAAATATGAGCGTCATGAGTTCGATGTGAAGCCCATCGACCCTTATCCTGTACAAAGATGTGGCTCGGAGGATGCGCTATGGACTTAGTGCCATCGTCCAGATGACACTACACATTGCTAGCTGGCTGCAGAGATGCCGGAGACTTACCTGGGCGGAGATTTATGGTGGGAGGTGGTTCTCAGACCTCTACCTCTACAACCGAGCGTCGGCCTCCTGGAAAAGGTTTTCTTTCTATAAAGGTCTTCCACCTCTGCTTCGCCTCTGTCACAATGGGAATCTCATCCTCCGACTGCTCAATTCCTCCAGAACGTTTTGAAGTATAGTATTGCGCACTTTTTTCGTCGCAATTGTCTTTTCCACCATGGCAACTCCTGCAATGCCTCCTGGCATGCCTGCTCCTCCACCAGTCAGCCTTCTTGACTCTGATTATACTGCTTTCATTGCTGTACAAACAGTTTTTGTTTCGCTTGCGGTTGCCTCGGTCGCAGCACGACTGTTTGTTCGTTCCTTTATTATTAAGAAGGCAGGTTTGGGTACGTATGGTCTTTGAGTCATCGATTCCTACTACTCCGGCTCGTGAGACATTCAAAGGGGGTTTTTCCTTGACAGCACCTCCTTCGACTTGTGTTGATGGTCACACTGTAGCTGTGTGGATGTACGCTGACTCCGAGTTTTGCGCAGATGAACTCTTCATCGTCATCGCCTTGGTAAGAATCCTGCAAGCAAAGAAAATCTGCGCTTGCCATTGACGAGAATATTTAGATTTTTGCGCTCGCCTCCTTTACTCTTGCCATGATCATGTCCCACGACCGCGAGAAATTCTTCGCTTCACACCCACAATTGACCCTCTCTCTTTTTCCGGGACTGAAGCTTGACGAAATCACGCCATCGTTAACTATCTTATCGGTGACTTTCACGAGGGTCTCCGTCGGCTTCTTCTTGCTTCGAATCGTTGCCACTGGGCAGCGATGGAAAGAAAAAATCTGGATAGGGGGTCTGTACGTCCTTATGGGCTTTTCCATTGTCACAGGAGTTCCCACAGCCATGATTACCATATTGCAATGCAGACCAATCGCAAAGCTTTGGAACCCTCTGTTGCCGGGCAGTTGCTGGAGCCCTCATGTTGCGTTGTATGCGGGAGACTTCTACGGAGGTAAGATTGTGACGCGCATCCGCTTTTGGCTAGATGAATCGTGGAGAATTGCTGATCTGTCGGTTTAGCGGTCTCGGTCGTCATTGATTGGACACTGGCCACTCTGCCAATCATTTTCATGTGGAAGGTCCAAATTAGTACGAAGCTCAAGGCCGGAATCTGTATCTTGATGGGACTGGGATACTTGTAAGACACCCAGAACATCTGAGTTAACCGCTGCCCTGACCACCACGATTACGATAGTACTGGAATCTGCGCCCTGATCAAGACCATACTCTTGAATCAAGCTGGAGGTACCACTCTTCACGGAAATGCTACAGGTAAGCGTCGAGACTGTCCAAAATTAGCCTCAACCGTTGCTGACAGCACTCAGTCACTGAGCTAGACCTCGCTTATTGGGCATAGTACGTGACAGATGTCAAGATGTCCTTTTCCCATCTCAACCGTCTGCAGGATTTCCGCTAATTATTTGCGCTGCTGCTCCAGTCTCGAGATTTATATCGGTATCATTGCAGCATCCATTCCAACTCTTCGACCACTCTTTAGTCGTAAAATGCGCGAAGAGCGCAATAAGCGTTACAAGGGCAATTCCCCTGGTGGCTCCGACCCGCAACAGCAACGATCTGGGAGTAAACAGAACGGGCGCGACTTGGGGCTCGTCGATGCGCGGAAATCATCCTATCCCTCTTCGCGGTCTGACTCTGATGACCAAGGTAGGGCCATGGGGAAAAGCATTGGAGGCAGTACATATGCCGAGAAGGAGATCCCCGTTCCCTCAGCTTTCGATTACGTCTAGGTGAGCTCTGAGGTTAAATGTGGGTGCCAACGGTAGAGCTATGTTTATTGACTTATCATTTTCTTCTGGTACATATAACGCGGAACGCAGTTGCGACATGAGGATTTATTGAGATAGCGCAAGAGACGGCGTTCTTGACAATGGTTCAAGAGTACTCCGTACGTGTCCTTCAATGTTAATAGGTCACCAGAAGAGCAGTAGATTTGGGCTTCCAGTTGTATATATATGTATATATTACAAGTTTAGCCGATGGGATTTTGAAATCTAAACGCTTCCTGATCTCACTCAATCTTGGATCTGCATATATGATTGTAGTATCACAATCATGGTCAGTCGTTGTACGAGTCTACCGGCTGGCGGTGATATTTTGCTGTCGCAAAGACCTGGCCCCTAGGCGGCAAACCGCCCCTAGCAAGCTCCCTGAGCGCCCCCTAAAAACAACTCTTTGAACCCCTGAAGAGCCCCGCGTCTGACAGCGATCAGCAGCGCCAAAAGACGTCACTGGTCACCTGGCCATTTGCTTCCTTTCGTCTCACGAATAAACAAAACCATCTACCCTACTATCTAACTTACCTCGAGCTCACGAAACACGACCTATCACCCACAAAACAGCAAAGAAGCAAACATGTCCGACCAAAAAGAAGAACTTAACGTCCAGCACCCCGAAGAAACCCCCCAAGAAGGCTCCACCGAAGACACCTCCGCCGCCGCCCCAGCAGCAGAAGCCGAAAAAAAGAAAGGTAGCTTCAGTATTTCCCCCGTCATCCCCATCCTCTCCCGAGACACTCACTGACACACCCCTCTTCCACACCACCAGGCTCCGTCCTCTCCGCACCCGGCAACTTCGGCAACAGCGCCGGCGACAAGATCCAAGGCACCCTCGGCAAAGTAGGACAGCCCGTCGGCAAGGGCCTTGAATACGCGGCCGCGCCGGTGGGAGGGATCGTGGAACCGTTGGTTGGAGGGTTGTTTAAGGCGCCGCAGAATTTTGGACAGGCGAGTGAGGAGGCGATAAAGACGGATAAGCATAATGAGGAGTTGGAGAG
>JASZXT010000749.1:0-12543 GCA_035521555.1 Lecanoromycetidae sp. Uapishka_2 | reverse complement strand
CAATCAACCCCGGCATAATCGCATTCACCCGTACTCCCGTGCCCGTAAGCTGATACGCCGTCGTCTGAACTAATGACCTGACCGCGGCTTTGGAGGCGGAGTAATCAGTACTGCCGGCGTTGGAGCGAAGACCGGCGACGGAGGAGGTGGCGATGATGCTGCCGCTGGGGAATTTCTTTTCGGCGCTCGTAACTAGCATAGCTTGCGCGGCATACTTTATAGCGACGAAGACACTCAGGACGTTCGTGCGCATAGTCTTCATGAATTCCTCCCCTTCGATATCTGTGAAGCGTTTATGACTCCCCCTGATTCCTGCGTTCGCAAACATGATATCTAACCGCCCATACTTCTGTACTGCTTCATCGACCACAGCTTTCACCGCTACTTCGTCGCCAGCATCGAAGCAGCGCGCATGTGTTTCGACATTGGGGTAGAGGGATTGTAGTTCGCGCACGTGGACGCTGAGGTATTGGTCGCTGAAATCGCAGAGGTAGATGGCGCGGGCGCCGTTGTGGGCGAATTGGTGGGCGGATGCTCTGCCGATTCCGAGGGGGGAGTTGGTGCCGGTTATGATTATTACTTTGTTTTTGACTCTCCTGTATGAAGAACTATCAATTGGCTGTTTTGGGGAGGTTTTGGGCTTGGGACAAAGCATACTGGCCAGCAGAGTCGCCCGCTATTTGGCGGATCTTGGGGATGTTTTCGAAGGTACTGGGGTCAGCGGGCTTGATGGAGAGCTGCTCGCTGAGGGCGGCGAGACGCTGCTTGGAGGCTGACGACATGATGAGGGTAGGTCAAGGGACGATGGGCGCGGGAGAGGCATTGGTGCTTGCATGGTGCTGGAGGATTGTTGCGGGGATGTGGAGTCTGGGGAGCCGAGGTCTTTGGCGCACAGCACGCTAGTCCTACCTAGGCTAAAACTAGGCCTTTCAGCTGAGGTGATCAACAACAATAGTCGTGAGAGCTCAGTTCAGCTCAATCAAGTCAGCTCAGTCAACTTGCCCACATCGTTGGGCGAAGAACAAGCCTCTTGGAAACCACTTTCATGTATCTAGGCTACAATAATGTGATCGATTGCCACCTCAAATAGACGGTGAATTGACAATGCTGTTACTCATGAGTACCTATCTCTTCCTGCGAACGACGACGAAACATCTTGTCCCTCATGCATCACCGCTTCGAAATAGAGCATTCCGTCCCCTGACATCTAGCTCGGCTGTCTATCAGCGTTTTGCTACAGAATGATGGAACGTTCTTATTACTCAATATGTTGTGTAGCTTGGGGTTGATTCATTGCATTGGCAATCGTAGCAGCAACATCAACAAAGTCAGTTGCTCTTGAGTTTGCGACGACAGCGTATCTCCTACTAAACCAAAAAATTGTGGGTCTGTCCTCGAGCGCAATTCAAGATGCCAGTGTTCTATACCACGACAGCCGGAAGATGTAATGCTGTCAGCTCTTGGAGTTCTCCTTCTGTCTCCATGACGATGCGTTCAAGTCTGTTGTTCTAGATCGTGGGCGATTTTGTTCTGATAGTCCTAATCTGGCGGATATCGGATGTGTCTGTATGAGATATACAGACGCCTAGGTGTCTGGGTAAAAGGCTGAGGGGTTACTTAAAGACACTGGGTCTCTCAGTATCGTCTTGAAGGAGACTTCTTGACGGCCAACGACTTTGGAGTATTTACATCAATCCAACCTTCCACAAAATCAGTAGCACTTCACTGGGGTGCTATACTTGAATCATTCAAATCATGTTGAGGCCATAGGCAACCCAAGGAATCGTGCTCGCTCTAGGGGCTTTGAATTCTGTATTATCCTTGTTGAGACAAGTAGCGACGCACTTTCTTGCCTACTAATATCGATTCCAAGACTCTTGGGTACAGAAAAAGTCGGTTGACAGCAAGAGCAAGCATTGACATTAGAAGTTCTGTAGTGGTGGGCAGGCTTGTACGAAAGGTCGCTTCAGAATCGTCCTTAAGGGGCCAACATGTCGGAACATAGCCCTCTGCCAAAATTACATCAAATTTTTCTGAAACAAAGTAGAAAAGCGTTTTGCAAAGTTACGACAACGATGCAAATAGTGGTCACGTCCTTGTGTACATGAATGGAGTTTATTCCAATACTCGCATCAATAGACAATGGTGAAGCATGAAATATGCTTGAATACTGGCGTGGTACTTGGCTCCAAGTTTCATAAATGATTCAATGGGGTGGACGTACCTTAATCTATCAAATTTTTGTATGGTTGCATTGCAGTAAGCACAACTCCGTTTTCGCCAGTGACCATTTATGATTGGAGGACTTTGACGGGATTGCGCCCCAAAAACAAGGCGTGCCGTGTTAGTGACCACTAGTGCAGCATTCTAGCCACATTTTACCAGGGATCTTCGCCAACATGGGCGCCGACACAACGTTTGGAGATGGTCCTGGTATGCAGCTGCATGCAAATTGAGCTGCAAAATTGACCAGCATTGGGGGTCCTCTTTCGTTGGCTCCGCGCAGTTTGAGATTCATCGAGTTTCCTTACAGCATTGATTTCCAGTCTGGGCTGTTGTATCTGCAGCATACTTTTTGTTAAGGCATGATGTCGATTGACGCAGGTCAAAAGTTAAGGGGAGCATGTCAGCAGGATGACATGAAGCCATAGAATACTCTATCGATCGCTGGTTACGCTATGCCTCGTATGGTGATGGTGCTGACAGCGCAAGCTAGCCGAGGCTAGAACAACAACTTAGACATCAAATTTGTCTGGTCCCGTCCGCAGCAAATGCATAGAGTAAGGGCAACAATAAGGCGCAGCAGGGGAGATGGAAACCCCCCACTTCCGTCCTTTGGCACCTTTGGCTTCTCGTGTGCACGATCTCAAAGTCTTTCGGCGCGCAGATGCATCGAAATCCCATTGCAAAATCGTCCAGCCATCTGCCATAAAGGTTGTTCAACATGAAGCCCATTGCTCTCTCTATATTCTTTACTTTCCTTGCTCAAGTGGCGTTGGGACAAGATAGCGCTTCTGCGTCGTCTACTGCTGCACCAACTATTGTCGGGACGGGTTCAGGCTCGACTGTGGCAACTCATGTTGTAACGGTGGGAAAGGTAAGACTGGCTCACCTCTCCTTTGAAGTTTCGCGTTTGATCGAGTGGAGACTGATTTAACAACTGATTGCAGACTCTAAATCAATTCGTGCCTGACTCCATTAGCGCCGCCAAAGGAGACATAATCCGTGAGATCCTAGATGTTGAAAGAACCAGAGAAAATGTACTCATGCTGGGTATACAGAGTTTCAATTCTTTCCACCAAACCACTCTGTCGGCCGCGCCGAATATGGACAGCCATGCATACCATACGAAGACACTGGAAAGGGCAAAGTCGGTTTTTGGTCTGGTTTCAATTCCGTTGACGAGATACTACCAAACGTCAGTCGGCCCAATGTCTTCAGTACTGCCCTGCTGACCAGTGTCACCAGCCGCCAACATGGAATTTAACAATTAATGACACTGAACCAATCTTCCTGTACTGCGCTGCTCCTGGCTCTTGTATCAACTATCAGATGGTTGGCGTAATCAATCCGGTATGCACCACGGACACGTTGGCGAGGCAGTCAAGCTAATGATGCGAAGAATTCTTCGGTATCGCTAGCAACACAAAAGCAAGAGGCGGCGGAATCACAGTTTATGCTAGCGCCAGGACAGCCATTCCCATCAGAAGATAGTGTTCCTTCGGGCGACATTGACCCAACCACCAACACAGGTGCGATGTCATCAATGTCCATGGCAACAAAGTCTTCGACTCCAACGTCCTCGATGTCTGCGATGCCGTCGATGGCTAATATGAACATGTCGGGCTACGCCCACAAATTGTCGAATGGCGCAATTGCTGGAATCGTGGTGGCAGGTGTTGTCATATTAATATTGGTGGCTGCTCTGCTGTTCCTACTGGGACGACATAAGACGTTACTTCAATTTATGCGCCGAGATCAGTACCAGCATACTGGTCCTCAAAACCCACCTGGCAATCAGGATATGAGGTTTGCCGCGCCTCAGATGGTTGGATACCCGCACCATCGAGGCTCACCTTCGGTAATACCATATTCAGAGACTCTGAACTACCACGACCAAACTTACACCAGCCCTCCGTATTCGGAACATCCTGCATACGGTTTGGCGCCGAGCTCTGTAATAGCTGAACTTCCTTCGCCTGTTGAGAAGAAATCACAGAGGCCTATAGCAATGGACACGAACACTCGAGATGTTCCAAGTCCAGCTCCAACACCGCAGCCACAGTCGCCGTACTCAGGTTTCTGGGGACGGTCCAAATCGACAAAGACACAGTATGTTACCATAAAACAAGGAAATTTGTCGAGAATCTTAACTAATTGCTAACACAGTACATCTGAGCTCTCAGCAGATTCGGAATTCAAAGGTGCTACGGTACCCACGAGTAGGTATCAATCCAAGCGGTAGAGAAGCTGGCGTAAAGGGTGCTTGGATAAACATAATGTATTATTGGCGTTCAGCGACAAGACCTCAAAGAGCTCAGGCGTTGCCTACATGGCTGTTACAATATTGCTGTCTTTGGTAGATAGTTCATTCTGGGACAATGATTTCGGTCTCGATCAGAACAAAACATTCTGCTTCAAGCATTATGATCACTAATTTTCGTTGCGTAAGTCGTGAGCGAGCATCAACAACGGCAGATGCAGAGTAACCTCACATTTGTTCGTATGCCAGATATTCCTGGCTGCTTTTGGGGTTCAGATACTGAAGATTGGAGCTGGCAAACAGCATCCAATCAATGCTCTGGGAGAAAGTCAAGCTTTACATGGTGGCGGAAGGATAAAGAAGCCGCGACAGATAAACTTCGTTTGGTATCGCCCTTGACTGGTCGAATCAGAAATTGACGCTTATCGTGGATCTGTGAGTACTTTGGAGTACAGCAACACAATTGTCATTGGTATGTTCTGTGGGGTGTTCTAGAATGAACTTTTGCGAATTCCGACTGAGCGGGCCTGGTCCCTGTTCAGTATGCACGGAGATCGCTATTTTT
Source organism: Lecanoromycetidae sp. Uapishka_2 (assembly GCA_035521555.1). Lineage (NCBI taxonomy): Eukaryota > Fungi > Ascomycota > Lecanoromycetes > Lecanoromycetidae sp. Uapishka_2. Next base: position 7,495 of record JASZXT010000749.1, on the reverse strand, counting down.
GGGGTTATCATACAGTACTTCTCGTCTCAAGACGTCATGTTCCCACGTGCGAATGTCTCTACCGTTTACCTTTTCATTGCGCCAATGTTGGGTAGGGCATTATTGAGTTCACAACGCTGTGGGGATCTCCAAAGATCATCAGGAGGGACGGCGAAACAAGGCGGTTGTATGCTTCCATCAATCTTCCATGCCTAGAACTTGTAACATCACTTCCTGGTTGCCACGAGGCACACACGTTTATTGGGATAACGACAAGTGCCCTTGAGCAAGGTTTAGCGATCATCGAGATCACTGTTTCGCGTGATGGATGCGTAGTTCTGAAAGAATTCATTCCTCAAAATAAATAAATTTGAGCAGGGAACGCGATGCGTCATAGGCAATGTCCAAACACATCGCGTCGGTTCTTGGCAAGCTTGATTGGAAGTACCAGTAGCATCGTAATTCACGGACAACGAAATCAATTCTAGTCTTGATAGCAGGAGTATCAATATTTGGTGGAGGAAGAATTTAATAAGAGTGACCTCTCATCCCACCAAGCCCCGGCAACTTGCAGACATCCCTACTAGCGCGAACCTGCCTCCCATTTGGGTCGTCGGCGATCTCTCCTGAGGGAAAAAACCACGGCGCTCCTGACACTCACCACGAAACGTCCCCTCACCTGCAAACTGTTGTCGCTTCACCAGTCACTTCCATCGTTGACATTGCTTCATCGAAGCATAGAACGCCCTTGGCTGTTGCCCTTCACCTTGTTTGCGACACGGGTTCTGATAAGTCGGGATCACCCGTGTCCTGCAGCAAAACCAACGCAAACAAACAGCCAACCTGGAAACAATACACATCATGCAACTGTGCGAAGGACAGAACGCAAACAGCAGACAACCTTAATCAGGGTCCCATACCGCTCTGAGGCCCCCAGGGCTGCTCAGTAGCGATGGCCATGGCCAGTTCACCGCCAGCTTCGCCGCCTCCTGCACGGCCCATGAGTGCCATCTTTCAGGCTGGCAGGAGCCAAAGTCGGATGAGTGTGAGCAGTAAACAGGGAGGAGGTAGTAGAGCATCGGACGAAGATGGAAAACCTACGGTGTCGGTCAAAGTTGGTAAGCCGGCCTCACTATCTGGTATATCTTCTTGTACAAAAATGCTGACATGATATGTGTTCATAGCTGTACGGGTTCGTCCACCACTACGGCCAACGGATCCAGGCTTCGAATTGGTTCCTCAACGGTTTCAACGCTCTATGGTTCATAACCTATCCGCTACCAGCCTAGCCGTCGATTCACCGCAAGGTCGAAAACTCTTCCTGTTTGACCGTGTCTTTGGTGAGGATGTCTATCAAGAAGGCGTTTGGGAATATTTACAAGAGAGTGTCAATGCCTTTGTGCAAGGGTATAATGTCTCGGTCCTGGCCTACGGACAGTCTGGGTCTGGAAAGTCCTATACCATGGGCACTTCAGGCTTGGCTGAACAGAGCGATCCTCGGATTAAGGGTAAGTAATTGACGATTCTCTACCAAAATATGAAGCAACTTGGATATTGTAACTATGACCAAACAACTGCTAATATCTTCGAAAACCAGGTGTCATTCCACGAGCTGCTGCTGTGCTTTTCGAGAAGCTTACCGGACCCCCATCTTTGACGCGCAGCGGCTCCTCCGGGCTTCGAACGCCCACTCGCTATTCTATGCATTCGACCCAGAGCTTAGCGCAATTAGCCAAGGCAAACGCGAGCGCAGAGAGAAATTGGCAGATGAAGGCTACCTATGTTGAAGTGGGTCTTGCTAACTTATCAAAAGGCCTTCGACGCTTACCTTTTCATAGATATACAATGAGCAATTGCGAGACCTTTTGGTTCCTGAACACGTCCCGTCGAGCGAGAGGATGACAGTGGCTATTCGGGAAGACAAAGGTCGGATACTTATGACAGGTCTACACCAAGTCGACATAAATTCCGTTGATGACCTTCTTGGGGCCTTGAATTTTGGATCTTCAATTCGGCAGACGGACTCAACTGCGATCAATGCAAAGTCGTCCCGGTCACACGCGGTATTCAGCATTAACTTGATACAACGGAAAAGCAAGACATCAACACCAGCTAGAGAAAAAAGGTTCTCAATGCCTATCGAAGCGATGTCAGGTACAGAAGATTGGATCACGGTGGACAGCAAACTCCATTTTGTCGATTTGGCGGGAAGTGAGAGGCTAAAGAACACCGGAGCATCCGGTGACCGCGCAAAAGAAGGAATCTCAATCAACGCAGGTCTTGCAAGCTTGGGCAAAGTCATCTCCCAATTGTCGACTCGGCACTCTAACACACACATCTCCTATCGCGATTCAAAGCTTACACGCTTGTTGCAAGACTCCCTCGGCGGCAATGCCATTACTTATATGATCGCATGTGTGACGCCAGCAGAGTTTCATCTGAGTGAAACGCTGAATACGGTACAATATGCGCAGCGAGCAAGGGCTATCCAAAGCAAACCCCAAATTCAGCAAACATCAGACGACGGTGACAAACAAGCTCTTATTGATCGTTTACGGGCCGAAGTGTCCTTTCTGCGTGATCAGATACGAAATTCCGAACGCGGGATGAGTGCGCCGCAAGAGCGATCAGAACGCCAGAACGAGCGGGAGGTCGAGCTTCAAAATCACCTACTAGATGTTCAGGAGAATTATTCTGCCCTGAGTCAGCGACATGCGAAGCTTATATCAGAGATCACCAAGGCGAGAGATGACGAGCACGGCGAGACTCCGACCCTTACTGAGGCCATTGGAGACTCCGCTGTTGAGAGGCTGAAGCGCTCGAATTCATTTGCCGAAGCCGTGGAACAAGTGGTCTTAGAGTATGAGAAGACCATTCAGAGTCTAGAGACATCACTCTCTAATACCCGGTCGTCCTTGGCCTCTACTGAAAGTACACTGCTCGAAAAAGAAAACAAGTGTGCTTACGTTGAGACACTAAATCAGCAACTCCAAAACCGCGTGCAAAAATTAATGGATCGAGATTCGGACAATGAGCAATACTTACACAATCTCGAGGCCAGGTTAGATGGTCAAAGCTCTGGTGACGAGAAGACTGCAGCACTTGTCTTGGACTTACGAAAGGAAATTGCACGGATACGAGCAAACGAGGCCCAATGCGAGGACTACATCTCGACACTAGAAGAGCGCCTTGCGGAGGCAGACCAAGATATGGAGCTGAAGCAACGTGAGCTTGATCGTCTTGAGCACGTCGTTGAGCGTCAGCGTAGCCTGGGAAAGCTCGATAGTCTGCTGTATGAATTCGATCACCTTCCACCGAATGGCGCTCAAGAAATTCAACCTTCTTTGGGCAAACCGTTGACGAATGGAGTGTCCAAGTCATCAAAAGCTGGGCGATTGGCCAACTCGCAATTCCAAGAAGCCATAGACACTGCTATTCCAGAGTCTGATGACGAGGACACAACCATCATTCAATCTGGGATGCCTAATGGCCATAATTCAGATCAGCAAGAGCTCGCCAAAGCTAGTACTGCAATAGGGGGTCCAGATGCAACTGCAGGAGAAGTTGAGCATCAGAGTCCTGCGCAATCCAAAGCTGTGGCCGACAAGCTTGAGGACGTCACCCAGGAGCTTTTTGATCTTCAAGTCCAGCACGAGTCGACAGTGAACGAGTTCGATATGATCAAAGCCAAATACCACGAGGCTCTGTTGACTCTCGCAGAGCTTCAAGACTCTGTTGACGAAGCTCGTCATCCTGCAGAAGAGCCGAGTGTTGCATCGCCTGTATCCACTCGGCCGACGTCTTTTTTAGGAGACGCGAGGGTGCACGAGCTAAAGGATGGGGGACAATTACCATCTTCGCGTTCTCTATCATCGGAATTGTCCTTAGCTGGGGATTCAAGGACTTCATTAGATACATCAGTGGATGGCAGTCCACGGAAAGCGATGTTGTCTGGGGAATGGAGTCGAACAGCTCGTCGTGAAAAATCCTTGATACAGGAGAATGAAGAATTGAGGAGTGCCAACATTGAAAAAGATGAGGGTATGAAGGCCCTGAATGGCAGGTACTCCGAATTGCAGGAGCTGCACGCCGAAACCTTGGACATTATCGAGGAACTCAAGACAGAGGTGCAGAAAGCGAGAATGATGAGAAGCCCAACATCTCCAACCTCGCCAGTCATACGGAGAAAGTCAAGCCAGAACGTGATGACAATCGATCGTGCTCATCGCTCCTTTGCATCGCTTCGAAACATTGCGACCGAAAACCTTGAAGACAAGCCCGATACCATGCAAAGCTTTGAGATAAATTTGAACACGGCCATGCACGAGCTACATCAACGGTCTGAGCGAGTTCAGCTTCTCGAGACTGAGCTCGCGACGCTCAAGAAAGAAATGGAGACGAAGTCGACAATGATATCCGGTCTGACGCGTGAGAGATCGAGTCTGAAAACGTCGACGCCGATGGACATGACTGTTGTGTCTACTCTTCACGGCCAGCTTATGGAAAACGAAAACCAAATGAGAATGCTACAAGAGAAGCACTCATCACGTGAGCAGGAGTTGGTTGGCGAAGTCCAGTCGCTTAGGCGATCCTTAGAGCAAGCTCAATCAGCGCAGGCGGCCATGCCAGGCTTCTTCCCAGAGACACCCGCTACTTCTTACGAATCAGACGACAAGCAACTCGGCAGCCAAGTGGCCCCCAAAGCAGAAGTGGAACAATTACAAGCAGAGGTATCCCAATGGCAAGAAAAGCATAGTCAGGTGGTCGACTCAATGCAGGCTTCGGAGAAGCGCCTGATCTCAACCATCACTGAATTGGAAGGATCACTGGCAAGTGTCGAATTTATGCGCAAGAAAGCGGACGAAAAGTCTCGTGAGTCAGACGAGATGACAGTCGCTGCAGCCAATTTACAGCACGAAAAGTCCGCCCACGTCAGGACTATTAGTGCACTGGGCAACGAGATCGAAGACCACAAGGCAACCATTGGAGCACACGTGGACCGAATCACGAGACTTGAGCAATTGCAGGCCTCTGCGCATGAGCAAGCTGAGGAGGCTGCGCAATTCAGGATCGAGAACGAAAAGGAACTTGACTCACAGCGCCAGCACATCTCAAGACTTGAAGAGCAGATCCGGGAACGTGAATCAAGCGTCGAGTTCCACAAGCACGGCCTAAAGTCGTTGCATGACTCGCATTCGCGCGAAATCGATGGTCTTCGCTCCGAGATCGATGCTCATTCTACGGCTAAAGCAGATGCCGAGCAAAGACTCCAAGAAATGCAGGCTGTCTACACGGCACAAATCGGCCGACTTGAGACCGAGGTGATTGATCTCAAGGATCAGCTGGAGAGAGCAAAAGCCGAATTTGCAGACGAGCTTCGAGAATCAAAGGCTGCGTGTGATTCTTTGGAAAAGCAGCGAGATCAGCTTCTCCAGCATGTTTCGACCCTCAAGGCTGAGATTACTCAGGCTGCCAAGTCGAACGAGGCTAGCATTGCAGAAATGGAGAAGATCAAGGCCGAGAAAGACAGGGCGACAAACCTGGTCGATGAATTAGAGGAGCAGCTTTCTACTTCTTATGACCAGCAGCAAGCTACTAATAGCAGGCTGTCTGTTCTAAGCAATGGTCAAACGCAGAATCCTAGTCGGAACAGCGCGGCGATCACCGCTCTTGAGAAGCAATTGGAAGCTTCTCAGAACCAAGTCGAGCAACTACAGGTATGCCCATACACCATACTGTATGCGGAGCGAATGTTGACAGTATCACAGGCGCAAATGCGAGAAAACCAAACACCCGAACGCACCCTTTCTTCAGCCTCCAACCTCCGCAAGAGCGCCTCGATTACTACCTTACCATCTCCTCCTCCCGCTATTCCGTTGCCTCCACTCCCAACTTCCGTTACATCACCTACCTCATCCACCTTCCCTAGCTCGTCAACGTTCCCTGCTCCACCGAATAACAATATCGATATTCTAGCCTCTCACACGGCCGCACTGGAAGAGAAAGATTCTCACATCCGCCAGATGGAAAAGCACCTCTTTGCTGAGAAGCAACTCACAGCCACTCTGGAAGAGGCCCTCGTTGACCTGGAAACACAAGGCAACAAGATCAAGCTCGACATGGAAGGCTGGAAAAAGAAATGCTGGAGTTATGAAGACGAGCTTAAAGAGTTGCGAAAAGAAAGAAGCGGCGCTAGATACAGCGTACAAGCAGTCGAAGAAGAGAGAGACAAGAGACGTGCAGCTGAACAAGCGCGAGAGAAGCTCGAGGAGAGAATGAGAGCCGTCGAGAAGAAAAAGAAGAAAGGTGGTTTCAATTGCTTCTAGTTTTGGGACTCGCTTGGACGTACACGAGAAGATGGGGAGGTGATGTTTCAAAAGACGCTCATGCATACATGGCAAGCAATCATTGCTTTTTTTCGTTCCTACAACCGCGCCCGAGATACCCCCTTGTACCATATTTTTGCCTTTGGCGGTCGGGACTGTCGCTTCTGCTGGTGGTTGAATCTTCCCTTCGAAGTACATATGGCGATCCTGGCGCTATTCGAAGATGTAGCTTCGTGAGCTTTTTTGAGCTAGAGAGGTTTGATAAAACACACTTGATTCTACTAACAAGTTCCACGATGATGGTATGTCGCGTTTGCGCAAATGCATCACCCACGGTTGCTTTCCGGCGACCGTTTCCCCCATTTTTCAGCCGACTCTCCGATCAAGCTCATGGTCTAGCTTCTGATCTGTTCATCCGAAGGAATGACATGTATAACCTGTACCACTGGTGAGACTGACCTCGAAACATTCGCACCATGCGGCTTTCATACCGTTGCCGCCTCCATACGAGACCAACCGTTCCTTGCAAAAGCGCAAGATGTTCTATACTTATCGTTCAGCCGCCTGAGGCGCTTCTTCTATGAAGCATACTAGTAGCAGCAAGAATATCCTCCGATGTATATATACATCTCCTATACATCAACCCGTGCACTCACAGCAAACAGATCCATTGCATCATGCATCGCTTCATCCCTCTCCTGCTTTCAATAGCAGCTATCACAACAGCCCAAATACCCACAAATCTGCCTTTCGAAACTCTCGTGAACCAATACCTCCCCTTCATATCCATTAACACAGACTACATCCTCAACGACACCGTCGCCAGCGCCCAGCTCTCCAACGCACCAAACGACCCAGTCACAATCTTCTTAACATTAAATACGCCTTTCCAGCAATTCACTGCTGCAGCACCGCCATCACCCGCAGCAGGGGCTCTCGAGGCAGCAAGCGCGAGCAATGCGACATTTAACAGCGACCTCTTCCAATACCTGCAAGTCGACGGGCTGCACCTATCCACCGATTTCAACGGGACCTATTTCCTCACCACACGGCTGACCGCACCACCTTTCAACCTAACGACGCAGGGCAACAAAATCGAAGTCTTCAGGAACGAAACAGCCTTCTACGTCGGCACCGGCATCGGCTTCAAATCCAACGTTCTAATCCCCGTCCGTCCCTCTCCCTTCCCC
>JASZXT010000748.1:0-12550 GCA_035521555.1 Lecanoromycetidae sp. Uapishka_2 | reverse complement strand
AATTAATTTATATTATCTACTATAAAGCGGCCTTATATTAGTACCTAATTCTTTGGTATATTTACTTATAAATATAATATACCTATTTAATGTTTATTTAATTACCTAAAATGGATTTGTGCGGGCTTACCCGTCGGAGGTCGGTGAAGCTACCCGAATAGGTTTAGTGACCCTATGGCTGCCCGATCGGAGCGCAAAGGGATACAGTTAGGGCTTCCCTCCTTGTCTCTTTGGCTTAAGATGCTGATTCACTCGATGCGCGTATGACACCATCCTTCGTGTTGTGCATAGGATTATGTTGGGCTCGTTATTAGCAGAGTTCAGGTGTTTTAGGAGCACCATGGATCGTCGCGTTATGAGAGGAAGCGAGAAGACAACCTTTTACTGATCTTTTTGACATCCTTCGCTGACTATCCGAGCTTGAGGAGTGGACATTCGTCACTGTACGGGATTTGAAGGAACTGGAATCCTTCGCTCAAAATATTCCCAGACTGTGCGTGCCGTGTTGCATAGCAATGAGGCTGAGCGTCACCTCTCGCTTATCTGATTGGTCAGTTACAGGGGTTTGCCGCACCAACGACATAGCCTAGATCCTTCGGGCACTGCGAAACGTAGGCGCAGGATCCCACTCGTAATGAGTATTTACTACTTAGAAACACTGTGCTTCACTTTTTCGTCTTTTGAGTTTGCTTTATGTTTCTTCACTTCTTACCGTAGCGATCGCCGTTCTTTCTAGAGGCTGCACATATAACTTTCTTGGTAATGTATCGCTCATCGAAAAGTCTCATCGCGACGTACTTGGCTTTGATTGCGATTCATTTTTCCGTGTCGGATGCTCAATCATGCTACTGGACAGATGGTAGTCTTGCACCTGGCCATTCTCCATGTAATTCCACAGCCACTGCTACAAATTGTTGTGCTGGAGGAGATGCGTGCCTGGTAAGTGCAACTCTTCAAGGTTTTACTCCTACATTTCATCGTGGTATTACGCTCCAAAAGAGAGCTTGATCTGAAAATCTTGTTGTAATGTTGAAAAATTTTCTCTGCCCATATCCAATTTGCTCCTCAGAACGCTTATAGCTATCTACTTCAGACATCAGGCCTTTGCTTCATGAAATACGACGGCTCGACCTACACCGGCGCCTGCACCGACAAGTCCTGGAATAACCCGGGCTGCTTCCAAGGCTGTCCCAAAAGTATAAAAACCCTCATCCTTTACAGCCGTTCATTCTACTGACGTAGACTTTTGTAGCATCAACATTCCAAACAGCAGGACCCAACACCCTCTACCGCTGCACCGGCGAAGACTGGTGCTGTTCAGCCGGCGGCAACACCACAAGCTGCTGCCAAGACCCCAACGTCTCCTTTGTCAACGGTACAGAGGTGGCTGGCGAGATCTATAATGGATCAGCCTGGGCGGCGGGATTCACCCTCGTACCTATCACTGCTTTGAAAGATCCCAATTCAGGCAATGCGACCAACTCAGCAAATACGACTGGTCTGACTGGTGGAAACGGATCGCACGGCTCCAGTGATGCCACGAAAGTGGGTGTTGGCGTCGGTATCGGTGTTGGTGTGCCGCTACTTGCTGCCCTTGGTGCTATGTTGTTTCTTCTGTCAAAGGAGAGGAGGGGAAATAGGGCGTTGAGGCAGAGTCTTAATCATAGGGCCCAGATTGGAGAGAAGTCGGGAGGGAATGGGTATGAGTATGTTGGTGATGGAGGGGTTCAGGGACAGTGGCATGAGATGCCTGATGAGGATTCAGCGAGGGAGTTACCTGCGTCGGCAACCGCTGGTAGGAGAGAGTTATATGGAGACGGTGTTGCGCGGTGACGATGTAGTTTGGGCTAAAGTGAGAATATGAGCGTGGGCTTGGATGATGATTATGATAGTTTTTCGCGTCTTTAGCGAGCACAGTCTTCGTCTTGCTTCTGTCAATTATCTTCACTTCCGATTGGGGAGCAATTTTGAGCAGCCCTGAAAACAAATAAATTAGACAGGTATGCATTTGAGAGGCATCGAAACCCATTTGGATAAGGAGGTAGGCTGCAGAGAAAATCTGTTATGGCAGCATTCATCCAGAATTTTAATCGGAAAGCGCATTCTCAACGCTTGCCCTCTTCCATGTTTTACCGCTCAGGCAAGGCATCATTCTCAATCATTGTCACAAAACAAACACAGCCAAAGTCCGTCCACGAAACATCTTCCCCAGCGTGCTCCTTCCAATACCGCCAGCCTCTCAAATGTGCACCATTCCAGCCACCAGCACTGAGCTTCGCATACCCGAAACCCTGCCTGCAATGTTTCCGCGGCAGCACCACTGTATCATGGGAAATGTATATTGATACTGAGCTGCTGACTGAATACATGCTTATCCAGAAGCCCCAATAAATGCTTGGATAAGACTGAGCCAGCTCACTTGGCCGCAGCTATAGCGTCAAACACAGGAGACGCATTCAGCTTCCTGCTAGGTACGGTATTGGTTCATACATGATCTCTGGTCGAAGGAGGACGAAGAGCTTGCGAAAGGGCGCACGAAGTTTATCAGCGTTAAAAAAGGGCAATTGGCGTTCGGAAGGGTGGTTAGCGTTAGGTTGGAAAGGGACGACCAAAGACAATGAACGGCAGCGCGAGAAGTGTGAATTCGATGGTAATGTTAAAGAAAGAGCCCCGAAGAGTGGAAGGGCAAAGTGTTGGATCGAATTTATGATCGGCCGTGGAAAATCGAAAAGAAAAAGGACGCTGCACACAGCTAATGTGGCTCCCCCTGGTAAAGCACACGAAAAAAATATTCGACGTACTCGCCATGCCAGCGAATCAGCTTTCGAAGTCAACAATGAATGATCAGAGTAGAGAGCAAGGCTCAATGGGATTCAAAGGATTGACTTTATATATACACCAACGATATCACTATACAAGATCCTTACTCAACAACAGGCTTCCTTGCCCATCCAGTCAAACACCTCCAACCTGCTCCAGTATTCTTTCCCTCCTCCAAAACCTTCCCCACACCCTCCAACAGCGTCTCCTTCCCCATTTCCGTCTGCAGTCTGACCATCCACTGCTCCCACGCCCAGCTGCCCACCAGTCCGGCCATGCTGGCTGCATCGGCTGTGCTACCGACTGGTCCCTGAACGGCTTCTGCTTTCTCATAATCGAACGTTGACACATTCGGTGGTGGTGTCTCTGGCAATTGCGCGGATGCCCTGGTTGGCGAGCCCATAGGCAAGAAAGTCCAAGCGCGCTTGATGTCATCAAAGCCTGCACGGCGCAGACGACCCAAGAATGGCTTGGTTGGAGTTGGGTCATAGCCTCGCGTGCGAAGATTGAAGCCAAACTCAACAGAGGCAGCGGTGCCGAGGGTGCCGGCATTGACGATCTCGGAGTCCATAAGGAAATACTCGAGGTAGCCTCCTGGCTTGAGGCAGCGTAGGCATTCTTGCAGGCAGAGGTCGTATTCGTCTTGTGAGAGACCTGGAAGCTTCTCGGTCTTGAGAAAGGCAAAGAGCGAACGCGCTGAAATGGCGTTGAAGTAGTTGTCGGGGTATGGTAGTTGCCAAAGCGCTGATACTGCTGTGGGCCGGTGGTTACGGGGACCGCGGATCTTAGATTCAAGGAGAGCAACTTCGGTTGAGGCAGTGTAGACTCTGGCGTATTGATACTCACGCGAACAGTGCCACGCCCAGTCACCACTTGCCTGACCACCTAAATCTAGGACGCGAGCTGGACATTTGACCTTGCCATTGTCGATGTCAGCCAGCGATGGAATTTTGTTGAGCACAGCTGTCGCGGGGCTGTTAAGTAGCTTTCCCCCATTGAGGTACTTGGCCGCTTCAATGACCCACATTCGTGAATTGACTTGCTCTAACGCTTGGCGTTCTCGGTCTACTCTTGCGATAACTTTTTGCTCTGCTGTCTCATCAGGAGTCTCTTTGCCAGGCATCATCGAGATTGGTCGCTGTGGAACTGGGCGATCGACATGTGTGATCTTGAACTGGCCTTGGAGCTGCGCAAGATGCTCACGGGGCAAGTTAATGCGGGAAGACTGAATGGAGTCAGACCTGGCATGACGGTGTCTGAAAGCATCGACTGGGCTCGTCTCCGACTCGACATGCTGGAAGGCATGATAATAAATCGACTCGCCCTCTCCGGAGGCTTTGGCGCCATTGAATTCGCGTTCTGCTTCTTCACTCTCGAGGAATCGCACAGCTTTCTTGATTGGAGATCCCAAAGAATCGTTATGCGCGTGGCTACGGCTGCGCTTGAGGTTTGTGTCCAGACCAAGACCCACCTCGCCGACGGGATACGTATCCCTCAACTCAGCCATGTAAGAGGTTTGAGCGGCAAGCCATACACTTGTCCTATCGAGGCTTTTTTCGGCCATCTCTTGAATTGCCTGCTCATAGCCCTCATCGTGATCCTCAATCTTTGACTCGGTTGCGACGACTGGAGTAACATCGACGACACGTGGCGGAGTCTGTCGAGCTGTGGGTGGTCCATCAGTGTCGGTCCCATCATCTTCAACTTCAAGGATTTGTTCAACTGTGGAGTTAGATTCTCTGTTCCATGGGCAGTTGTAAAATTGCTCGGCGGTAGTTGATGAAGGTGGCAACGCAGACATGGGGCCAGAGCCAGCGACACACCATGTGTGCCTTGCATTGCCTTTGAGAGAGGAGAAAAAATCACTGGGTGATGGTATGCTCATCCCCGAGATGCTGTAGTCGGAGGCTTGGGACATTGGGGTCACATCTGCACTTGAAGGGCGAGGAGGCGGGGTCCAGTCAAGCTCTTCCATTTCCTTCTCGGAGACAGTAGGCGAGGAGAACTCTGGCTGGAGGGGAGGATCTGGTGAGAGAGACTGTAGTGTGTCGAGAGCACCCTGGGGCAGCTGGACGCCCACGTCCGAGAGCCCATCTTCTGATTGTAGAATAGGACTGTCTTGGTAGTTACGCAAGGCGTCAGTAGCAAAATCACGTACGCTGATGTTGTCCTCAGGGCTGAAACCTGACTGGTTGATCCATCCACAGCCATCATCAATTGTGACCTTGAGTACTGGTCGTTGACTCTTGTTGTTTTGCTTCGCCTCTACCTGACCCCAAAGTTCACCACTCCGAGGATGCACATGCATGTCTGGAGTTACGGGTGCGCTCGACTCGGCGTGAGGATCCGAGATGAGACTGCCATCGAGAGACGGTGGGTTACTCGATGACGGAAGGTCGTGGCCAAGCATAGAAAGCGCTGCCGGCGAGATTGGGATCTTCGGAGGTCTCGGTGGTGATACAGTTTGAATCTTCTGGATTGTAGGCCAGTTCCTTGGTGATGGTATTACTAGCGAGGGGTATCGATTTTGCTTTCCAATGGAAGGAGGTAATTCGAGAGAATCCACTGAGCGCTCGCTCATTGAGGTCATTACAGATGGCGCAATGTCCGAGTCGTCGTCAGATACATCGTACATCTCGTCAAAGTCCTCCGACCGACTTGACTTGTAGTATGAGGATACAGACGACGTCAAGGATGGCACTGGTGACGTTGACTGTGTGGATCGAGCTGGCTGTAGGTACTTGTTTCTTGAGCGATCTCTTCCCCGTTCTTCGGCTTCTCCTTCTGATTCACTGTAGTCCGACTTCTCACTGTAGTCATCTTCTATTATTGTATTAAGGGTGTGTTTCCGGGCCAGCCGGGCTGGAGCTTGGTAAGTCGTAGCGGGAAGTAAGTAGTTATCCATTTTGAATGAGGTTGCCGGACGAGCCAACAGTGCGCAAGCAGTATTAGTATGGGTGGTAAAAGTCCGATCAACGGATACGTGAGTATATGGGTATTCGATCAACGAATAACACCAAAGCTGAAATGAAGCAAGCAAAAGAGAAATCTAAGGAATACAGTGATGAGACAGAACGACGATATAGAAGATATGACCGCGGCCATGTGCTGGTATATTAATACATGCAACACGAAAGGTGAGGCCATCCCACCTTGGAGTGGGCGGTTGCAAGGACCGGGGTACAGCGACACCATGCAGGAACAGTAGAATCGAAAGCTTGAAAGCGCCATCGGGATGAGGATTAGGAAAGCATGGGAGTACAAATGCAACCAATGATGGTTATGCGCAACATGGCGCAGGCATGAAATAACTGCAACGATTGAATGATTGGGTGAGCAGTGCATGAACGTAAGCGCCCACTGTTCTATCTTCGGCGCTCAGACTTTGACCAGCAGCAATCTTTTTTGAACACAGTATTGCGAGAGATCGTACAATTCATCGATGGATGAGAAATGCTTCTTTAGTTGGTACTGACATTGTGAGTGAAATCATCAGATGTTGAGATGAAGAGGTTGTGGATGGCATCAAATTTGATGAGCGTCCATTGAAAGACACGCTAAGGCAAACATCAGGCCGATGTTTACCCGACTAGCTTGATCTCAATGTTTTGGTGTTCGGCGCTTCCATTTGCTACACAATTGGTAATTGTCATACGTCTCACGTACACAGCCCAGCTTTACCAGCAGTATGGCACCCCCAGCGGTAATTGCTCCGTCCATATTGTCTGCAGATTTCGGAGCTTTAGGAGCTGCATGTTCAGACACTATCGATAACGGCGCAGATTGGCTTCACATTGATATCGCAAGTTTAACCGCCCACTTTGCCATTGCGTACTGAGAGCTGATTCCTACGCTACAGATGGATGGTCATTTTGTATGTATGATCCTTTTGTTTTTACGAGGCAACATCTCAGTGGAGACTAATTGGGATGGAAGGTGCCTAATATGACATTCGGACCGCCTGTGGTAACCAAGATCCGGCCTCATGTCCAGCATCCTAGAAGCGCTAGAGGCAAGGGAACCTTCGATTGCCATATGATGATCGCCGAGGTAGGTAAGTGCACATTGACCCTGTCCCTAATGAGGATACAAGCAAGTCCCGATGCTAACGCTTCGAATGTTCTAGCCCAAGAAGTGGGTCAAGGACTTCAAGAAGGCTGGCTGTGATCTCTACTGCTTCCACTACGAAGCCGCCATCACATCCACAGCCGCCGAGAATCCTGAGGACCACACGGAGACCAAGACTAGCCCGAAAGAGTTAATTCAATACATTCATCAGAATGATATGCTAGCGGGCATAGCCATCAAGCCGGAAACGTCGGTTGATGTGCTGTGGGAGATCCTTGAGAACCCAACTAAGGAGGAGGTGCCAGACGTGGGAATATACTTACCGCTGGGCTGAAGATCCAAGGCTGACGCTGGGACTAGATGGTGCTTGTTATGACTGTCCATCCCGGATTCGGAGGTCAGAAGTTCATGGCTTCCGAGCTACCGAAAGTCAAGGCGCTTCGAGAAAAATACCCAGAATTATACATTGAGGTTGACGGAGGGCTCAGCAAAGGAACGATAGATCAAGCTGCGGAGGCTGGCGCCAATGTTATTGTTGCTGGCTCTGCTGTTTTTGGCGCAAAGGATCCAGCTGGAGTTATCAAGGTGCTGCGCGAATCCGTAGAGAAGAGGAGGCAGTCGAATTTATGACTCAACGAGAAGCCGCTGCGACTGAATGTAGAGGCTTGGTCTGAGCTACGCTGAGCACCCAGAGTAGGCTTCTTGAATGAGTTTATGACCATTACCTTCTTCACACTGAAGTCCGTTGACGTATACAACGTCTGCGTTGTTCTATGCCGGACAGACTCATCGTAAATTCCATCCTTGAGCTCACTGTTTACCCAAATCCATGTAGACTAGAGTCCTCACGACGCCTTCGTCTAGTTCTAAGTCACCCATTAAGACTTCCTCTCAATACACCGCATTCGCTGCGAAAGTGAGGCATTCGTTCAGTCTGTGATACGGATAAGCGCTAACGAAGTCTATTCGACTTTCATGTACTCTACGGAGTATGTTGAATGTGGTATTCGAAGAAGCTGAGTTTTTGTTTCCCCTTCGCCTCCCGCCGCAGATCCGCGCCGCTCAGTAACGACCACATCTGATCATTCCGAAATGAGTACGCGACTGGCTTGTTGTGAATTTAGTAGCTATGGCTATGTAAATTTTACCCTTCCCTCTCTGCAGCCATGACTACAAGTACACCTGCAGCCCAACAGCGGGAAGCGGACGAGGCACATGAAGATGTCTCACCCATGAGCTCAGACGCGGATGACTCTGACTTCGACAACGACCCCGCTGTACGGAATGCCCGTGACTCAACCGAGGTAGCTCAGCATGATCTTCGGGTACTAGATGAGGAAGAAGAACGAGAGAATTTGTTGACAAGTGGGACATCGAAGGAAACCCCGAAAGGCCTCTTCGGCAGGCGACGGAAAGATGAGCAATCGGGCGCTATACAAACAAGGAAAGCGAGACGTAGGAGTCGAAGATCGCGAAGAAAAAGAGCTAATGCGAATGGAACTTCTCGAGATGAGCAGGGTGAGCTCATGTATGAAATGGAAGAAGGTGGGGCAAGGGATGATACAAGTTCGCAAGCTTCATCCAGCTCGGCTGAGCTTGACAAGCTGAATCTAGTCCATGCTTCAACGTCGCGAGTGGGTATAGGAAGTTTGAAAAGTGGTGATCAGAGCTGACATCTTTCCAAGAAGCGTCGGAGACCGGGTCTTTGGGTCATCATCGGAGTGATTATAGCAGCACTTTTCAGTCTCCTCACATTCGGTGCCTACAGAGTTTCAGAATCGAATGACTCGAAAGCACACCTCCAGCTAAAATCGAATGGCACTTCTGTCTTCGCTCCAACCACAATTCTCATCTCGCTTGATGGCTTCCGCGCCGACTTCCTTCGCAGAGGCATTACTCCCACCTTGAATCAATTCGTCGCCGAAGGTGTTTCACCAAGATACATGCTTCCTAGTTTCCCGAGCGTCACTTTTCCAAATCACTATACCCTAGTCACTGGACTGTATCCGGAGAGTCATGGTGTGGTAGGCAATTCATTCTGGGACCCAGACCTGGAAGAGGAATTCTGGTATACTGATCCAGCACGAAGCATGGATCCTAAGTGGTGGGCTGGCGGCGAGCCACTATGGGTCACTGCCGAGAAACAGAGTCTTACGACTGCAATACATATGTGGCCAGGCAGTGAAGCCGGCATGGACTTCTCAGCGACGTTTCTTGATAAATTTAATGGAAGTGAAGTACTTTCTAAGAAGACAGAGCGAGTCCTCGAACTTCTAGACTTGCCTGGCCCAGAGGAGCATGTTGGATCCAACCTCCGTCCTCAACTCATTGCAGCGTACGTCCCTGTCGTTGATGCTGACGGCCACAAATATGGACCAAATAGCACTGAGATCTGGAGCACCATTTCAGAGGTTGATGTGATGCTGCACAACCTCTTTCTGGGGCTTGAGGAGCGAAACCTTACCAGCCTCGTGAATGTCGTTGTAGTCAGTGACCATGGCATGGCTACGACGTCGGTCGATCGCTGCGTTCAGTTGGATGATCTAATTGATCTTGATCTCATAAAACACATTGACGGCTGGCCGTTGTATGGACTGCGGCCAAAAAACTCTATCGATCTTCGTGGCCTCTACGACAGGCTACTGGTTGAGTCTCAAGCATCAGGTAATTTTGAGGTGTATCTACGGGATGAAAACATGCCCGATAGGTATCACTTTTCGAAAAACGATCGTATTGCGCCTTTGTGGGTAGTCCCAAAGACAGGTTGGGCTATCGTGCATAAAGAGGACTTCGATGTTAAAGAGGCGAAGATTAAAGGTGAAGAGTATCATCCGAAGGGTTTGCATGGGTATGATCATGAGCACCCGTTGATGCGCGCAATCTTCGTGGCTCGTGGTCCTGCATTTCCACACAAGCCCAACAGTAGGCTTGATGTCTTCCGTAAGTCTTCATTAGATACAATGTCGGGACGAACTCTAATACATTCCGCAGAAAACACTGAAGTCTACAACATCGTATGCGACTCCCTGGGTATCGTCCCAAAACCTAATAATGGAACACTCCGACTGCCACTGAAGCCTGTTGGCTTGCATTCAGATTCGCCAGAAGAGCCAACTCCGTCAGACGGGTCATCGCCGCCAGAGAAGCAAGATTCTCAAGCAGATCCTGCCTCTCCAGACGACGGAATCATGCCATCCAACCATACAGGGCCAGAGATCATTAGTGACCAACAAGCCACAGCTGACCAAATGGCCGCCAAAACCGAACAACAAAAGGAAGAAGCCAAAGAAGAAATGAACGAATTCTGGGCCTACGTCAAAGCAAAGATGAAGGCTGCACAAGAATGGGCTAACAAAGTCATTGCAAGTTTAAAGGCCAATCACAAGGGTAAGGAGAAGCAGGAGCAAGATAAGTCTTTCGATCAAGGAAGTCAATCGTAAAGATGTAGGTATTCGTTGTGCTCCTAATATCGTTGATTGGGTTAGGCGACGGCGTTAAAGCTCCTTGTCTGAATATGATGATACCCATTTTGCGTACCCGTCGCGTATAAAAATATATGGAACTACCTTATTCTCACCAATACTAAACATCACATGGCAAGTAAGAACCAGCAACTCACTTTGCAAAAGTCATACTTGTCCGTAAGATGTTACTTTGACTTCTCTTCAAACTCAGCATGCACAGAGAAGAACTCGAAGTATGGAAGATCTGATGCTTGGTGCGGGACCACTCGGCTCATTGATCAATGAAGCAGGAGCTTATCAGGTATCAGCATACGGAAAACAAACAATCATTAGGAAGGTCTGGACAGGAGAACCATTATCGCTGCCTAATATTCTGATACCAGGTACCAGCGCTCGACCCTCACACATATTTCTCACGCTGACGCAGACACAGGACTACCAGGCGGACCTGTAACCCTACCTGACAGAGTGCCTGTCTCGTAGCTGAGAGTACCTAACGACGGCACCACGATATTACCTTGCTCCTTTTTAGTTTGATCCTCCATCCATTTTCTTGCGCTCTTTCAGGTGGGGAACAAAAGTAGAACATGTGGCGTAAGCCTTGCCAGGTGGCGGAATGCTTAAATATATCGAATTCACATAATTTTGCGAAAAGACTTAAACACCATGCTGGGTGTAACGCAAAACTTTTGCAATAAAGTCATTTGTTCTCTCCTCCCGGGACGGTTTCACGGTGCGAAACTTATTCTGGACCCGAGCTTTACATATAACACTAATGGTTCGTCTACTATTGTGTCTTCAACACATCGACGCCGTCATGATATTTGGGTGTCTTCTTTTACAACATTTACTCCTCCCTATATCATACATTCCTAACGAAAGAATAACCCTTATCACGACCACTATGTCCGATTCCCTCTCTCTCACTTTTGGTGTAGAATTCGAAACGATATTAGTCTTCCACGAAACTATTCTTCAAGAGCACCTCGACAACACCAGGAATCCTTCGAAAATTATCAAAGATATTCCAGAAGATGTGCGTAGAGAGCTAAATCAGGTCTTTCGACAATATGCGAATGTCTATCCGAAGTATACAAGCTGGGCTCTAACAGGGCCACCTGTGTTCGCAGTCGATGATGATGCTTTTGAATGGTCTTTGACGCGCCAAATGGAGAAGTATGGGTATAGAGGATATGTAAGTCAATCTTTAGGGATATTTTCCTTGCTTTAAAAATTGCTTGAGACTTTAAAATAAGTTTTAAGAGAGCAATCTTGAAGAAGTCTTGATCTGTAGTGCACTCCTAGCAGACAGAATGGTATCCGAAAAAGATGGACCGTAAAGGATATGGCTGACCCCAAGGTGTGCCAGGCGGGAGAGATACTCACTCTTGCGCAAACGGTTCTACCAGAGAGTGTCCGCGTTCACGATTCCAGGTCACAAAAGTATAAACAATATGACACTTGGCACCTGGTCCACGACCATTCCATCG
Source organism: Lecanoromycetidae sp. Uapishka_2 (assembly GCA_035521555.1). NCBI lineage: Eukaryota > Fungi > Ascomycota > Lecanoromycetes > Lecanoromycetidae sp. Uapishka_2. The sequence continues at coordinate 708 of JASZXT010000748.1, read as the reverse complement.
CCGGCGTAGATAAAGATACACTAGCTCAAGAACTCCACCTTGCTGGAAAGGTCATCGGTGACATTAGTGACTGGGATAGCTTTGGTATCGAGCTGGTCTCGCGCGTTCTGCCTCTAGAACCCGCTTCCTTTGCGGAAATTAACAGATACCTAGCCGCTCTGCGTGGCGACCAAGACTCGAAACACGCAGCCTTTGTGGATGTGCACTGCGGCTTTCATGTGCATATCGGATTGCCTCCACCAGAGGATTTGGAAGAAGGAGTGGCACCTCCAACGTTCGAGCTGGGGTTGTTACAGCATTTGGCATATATAATTGTCATGTATGAGGAGGAAATTAGCAAACTGCATCCAAAATCTCGTCGTGGTGGGAGTGCTGCTGCTATGGTTGATCTGGAGACGAACCTGGGTGCGTTTCTCGAGGAGCCTGTGTTTGCCGATGACGATGACGATGAAGAAGGGGATGAAAGTAAGTTGTTTTCTTTTACTTACCTCTTCGTATATGCAATTCAGCTAAGACCAACAGCCCCAACCGCGATGCAAACCCTCAACATCTCAAATTCAGATCCAGAATACATCCCTACCCCCCTCACCACCCCAGAAGAACGCATGAAACTCCTAGAAACACCAGCAATGGCAACAGCCTTAGCCTCAATCCAAGCCTTTCCCCACGCAAAGCCCCCTCCAATTTCAACCACAACTCCCACACCAG
>JASZXT010000747.1:0-12504 GCA_035521555.1 Lecanoromycetidae sp. Uapishka_2 | reverse complement strand
GATATTGAGAATCAATTGAGTCCGGAACAGTTGCAGCTTTTTGCGAGGGAGAATCAGGATATGTTGAAGCATTATGAAGATACGTTGGATCAAGTTCGGTAAGTCGACCTTCATATCGTCTTCTCCCAACTACTATCCCTTCGTTAATGTGTTTCTCTTCTATAGAACAGCAGAACGCTCCATGCTCGAAATCTCCGAACTCCAAACCACGCTCGTGCAAAACCTCGACATCCAAAGCGCCAACATCTCGCAACTCGTTGCAGACTCACTTTCTACGACTGAGAATGTGGGAGGGGGCAACAAAGAGTTGAAGAGGGCGACGGAAAGGAAGAGTACGGCGAGGATGGTATTTTGGGCCAGTTGTGGTCTGTGTGGGTTTCTGGTCACTTGGGATCTGATCTTCTAAACCATTACAGCTGGATGCTAAGCGGGGAGTGGAACATTATCCTATATTAAGTTCGAGCATTGATACCCCTGAGGAGCGAGTCCGTCTATATGCAGTTTTTTGAGCAAACATATTTCCAATCCGTGCGTGAAGTTATCCAACATCCTTCAGTCCTTTAGTCCTTTTACTGCGTCTCCCTCACGACCTCATCGATTGCTTTGGCGGTATACTCCACATTATTCGTATTCAGACCCGCCATACTTATCCTCCCGTTCTTCGTCATATACACATGCGCATCTTCCCGGATCTTGAGTACTTGCTTCTCTGTCAATCCTGTAAAGCTGAACATGCCAATCTGATCCGTGATATGCTTCCAGCTGCCCTCTTTGCCGTTCAGCTCTTCTAATTTTGATCTCAACGCCTTTCTCATATCTATGATTCTTCCAGCCATCGTCCGCAGATTAGCTTCCCATTCTTTGAACAGAGCTTGGTCATTCAGGACAAGACTTGCTATCCGGGCGCCGTAAGCAGGTGGATTGCTGATTTCACTTCGCTGCAGAATAGCAAGCTGAGACGCGATACGACCAATGGTATTTTGTGCATCTTTGCCAGCGCCGGTGACGAAATGGAAAGCGCCAGCTCGCTCGCCATAAAGACCGAAATTCTTAGCGAAGGATTGGGCGATGCACATCTCGAAACCTTCGGAAACGAAGTATCGAATCGCCCATGCGTCTTGTTCCAGGTTGCCGGTCGCGAAACCTTGGTATGCACAGTCGAAGAAGGGGAAATGCTTTTTCGCCCTTATCACTTTGGCAATCTCTTTCCATTGGTCTCTTGTTGGGTCGACGCCCGTAGGGTTGTGGGCACAGGCGTGCAGGAGGATGATGCTACCTTCAGGTGCATTTTCAATCGTAGATCGCATGCCATCGAAGTCAAGACCCTTGGTTTCGGGAGAGAAGTAGGGGTAAGTTTTAATGGGCAGCTGGACGTTTGAGAAGATCTGGTTGTGGTTGGCCCATGTTGGGGAGGAAAAGTAGACGGGTTGGTTCTGAGAGCGAGGATAGAAGCGTGCGAGGAAGAGACTGCCTAGATGGACAGCGCCGGTGCCGGAGATGGTTTGGAAGGATACTGCCTGTCGAAAGGATCGTCAGAAAGATTTTGATAACGTATCCGAGGAAGGTGTACCCGCTTCTCCTTGATCGCTGGGCTATCTGCTCCTAGTATGAGCTTCTGAGCTGCTGAAGTGAAGTCGGCGAGGCCAGCTATGGGAAGATATTCGTGGTTTAAATTTGGGTCTTTTCGTAGTATTTCGTCGGCCTTGAATTATTTCAGCAAATGTGAAAAACCTTGCATCTCTCTCGTAGGAAAACACACCTGCTTGACTACTGGTAGAACCCAAGGTTTTGCACTGTCATCCCTGTAAGCTCCAATGCCTAAGTCGACTTTCTTGTCGAAATCATCCTTTCTGTAAGCCGCCATCAAGCCGAAGAGAGGGTCTTCTGGCGCTTGGGGGACATTGTCCGCATGGAAGACAGTGGGATTAGAGGCGTCCATGTGGGCTTTAATACTAGAGAGTCTGGTTTGGGCGTTCTGGTGGTTCGTTGTGTCAAATGAAGTTGAAGGTGGAGCCATGATTGAAGTATTGAAGGGTTGGCGGTCAGGGTCCGGCCTTGGGCGAGGCTGCCCCAGATAGTTCTATGTATGATTTAGGGCTCATCTTAGGGCATTCTAGGCGGTTCTCGCCTCCCGAGCCTCCCTCCCCGAGCCTCCTTACCATCCTCCCAGCCGCTGTTCCGGGCCAAGGAGGTAACGACAGCAATACTGGTACAGGGTAGAGTACAATACCGTATCTTCTGCGCCTCCAAACATGGTGGTTGCTTCTCAAAGCCTCGATGGATATCTGCCCAGCGTATTTTTGGTACTCCATCCGAGCTATCAAAGCAACAGACATTGAGGTGAATGCTCTTGGATGATGGCCGTTCATTACATTTGGGCAGCTACAGATGTTTCTATCAAAACCCACATCATTCAATCCATTGCTCATAGATAGAGGATGGCTGTAAATGCTATAAACTGAAGCAACAGCTAGAGGGCATAGGTTAGTCCCTACACTATTGATGCAGACTTGTGATAAAAACGTAAAGCATGCCTTGAGATCTGTCTTTCTTCCGACTGTACCCTACTGCCAACAATTGAAAGAATTGTCTCAAAGTAAAAAGTTTGAAAACATCGTCTTCTCATTGCCGCCCTCGTTCTCAATATCGATCCTGCTTGCGAAAAGCTGGAGTGATGAGATATTAAGCTGAAGAACGACAGAATACAAAGCGAAAGGACCAGTCGTGTCAATCAAGTCGAGCTGCACTGTGGTTGAGAAATTTATCTTCGGGCGCATATTCCCAGGCTGTGGCACTGAGCTAGATAAACAGAATCATCAGGGAATTCGCATATGGAGCGGGGCCAAGTATATTGATATGAATTTATGCTGAATGCAAACTCATGCGCTGGCTCGGTGATAACGTATGTGGCCAAATCAGGACCGATGGATAACAAGCTGGGCACATCGAAAAGCGAGTCTTGCAGTTGAAAATGGTCAATACCAAATTGAATACCCCATAGGCCGCTACTTATGTGAAATGAAAGTGCAAATAGAAGTGGACAAGGGGCTTATGAATCCCGTTATCGTTGTCTACATAATGAGTGCTTGCGTCCACGCTGGTTCGCGTGAGACGTCCATTACGATCCACAATGGCAACCGTCAGGCCGTCAGGAGTGGAGACAGATCCTGAGGCCTTGAGATACCTCGAGAACCCCGAAAGAGTCATCTTCCCACTCCAATCAACGTCCAGGATATGTTACCTAAGCGTATTTCACATTACCTGGCTCGATCAGAGACATTAGTGTGACCCCTATTGGCACAGTGTCAATCATCCGGGCAATAAGAGCCATTTGGTGGATTGAACTTGGTTCTTTAATCGTGCAAGTTTCTTTACTGTAAGATTTCCGTCCGTTGAGAACAGACGTAGAGTTGCATGAGCAAGGCAGTGGCACGTAGAATGCATCGAATACATACTTTGTGGAGTTTCAGAAAGCTATCAAGGAGGGTATAATCGAGCGTGCTTGACCGCTACAAAGTGGGATTGTAGGATGCGGTAAGTCTATGGTTGGAAAACGTCGCAGCAAATGTTGTTTCCATCCTTGAAGGACCGGTGGAGGGCAGCGTTATGAGTACACATGATTCGAAATTCGAATCGCTGATGCGAGTATATTAAGTTATTTGACAACATCCGATGCGCTGATGGGGACTAATGGTGTGCTGGGTGATCGGGTGTCAGTTCCAACCAACCCAGTCCCTTGGCATAACACGCCAAACCTTCACTTCACCACTCCGCATATCGCCGAGCTTGTAACTTTCGGCCTTGACCTTCTTACTTTCCCTACCTTGCTCCCAAGCCCGTACTTTCTTCTTTGTGCCATCCCAGTCGATGACTATGCCAACGTGATCTGGTTTACCGACCTCAATACTGTACTTGCTGTGCATTGCTCCGCGGTGGCCCTGAAACTTGGTGTTGCGAAACGTGACAATATCACCAGAACGAATCTCATCGAACTGCCGCACAGAAGCATTCGCCAAATTGGCGTACACAAGGGCTCCGTATGCTCGTACACCGACCGGTAATAAAGCCTCCGGCAGCGTCGACATGAGGTCTAGAACAAAAGCATGGGGCGAGCCATCACCGACCACAGAGTTCTCTTTGGTGTTGGCGTTCTCTGCAATGCGTAGACCGAACCTAGTATGAGCATTCTCTAGCTGATCTTGCCGTAGATTTTGGGGGGGAGGCTCATGGCGTTGCTCTAAACCAGCATCCGTCGGTTCTTTGGCTTCGAAATGCGCCGTAACCACGGTTTGTGAATAGTCCATGAACAACACATAGACGACCTTCGTTATGGTTTGCTTGCCACCTCGCCTTGTCGTGCTGGTTTCTTCGATCTCGAAAACCAGGTCTCGGCGATTCTGAAAGATTGGAGGGGGCGTATCAGGTCGAGCCCACCATACACTACTTTGACCCAGATCAACATCACCAGCTATGAAACCCTGCTCGCCCGACGGTCTTGGAGCATCGGTTGATCTCCGGATAGTGGTACTTGATCGCTGCATGTCTGTTGACTGCCGTGGCGCTGATCTACCTGGTGCCGCAACATTGGGAGAGGTAGTATACTGTTGCGAACCCTGCATCATGGAGGGCGGCATGGCGCGCTGTGGTGGTGGTGATATGGGTGATATAGGATCAGGTTCCTCGACTCTCGGCGTTACAGGACCTTCGATATCGCGTCGATCACCCGAAGGGTGACGCTGGCTGGAAGTCGAGTATCTATATGGATCGTAATCCTCATCATCCTCATCGTAAGCCTGCTCTCTAGGGGGCGGTGGTGGAGGAGGAGCGGCTCTTGGCATCTCAGAAGATTGACGATTGTTCTTCGGAGGCTGATTAGGTGGCGGAGGTGGCACCGCACGAGGAGCGCCTGAAGGAACCGGCCCAAGCGATGGAAGACCAGGATGGTGTAAGGATGTCTCGTCTGTCATCGAATCATCCTCAAGACTAGAGGTTCTTGCGTGAGATTTCAGGGCGTCCTTGTGAGTAGCCCCTGGAGCCATGTCTGTGTCATAGTCACCTTCATACATTTCCTCATCGCTTTCTTCAAGATCCCGGGCTCTGAACGCAGCAGGTGGCATGGGCGGCGCTCTACTACTTCCATTGGGTATTGCCGGAGGCGGCGCACTCCCAGGTGGCGGAGGGGGAGGCGCTCTATCATGAGGCGCAGAGGACATTGCCGGACTCGAACCAGGTATGGGAGGAACGCGACTGCCTCGATAAGGAGGGGCTGGGAGAGCTTGTGATGCACTTGCGGACGTGGGAGACATGTCCATCGACTGCTCAAGCGGACTTCGCCCACTAAAGTCAGATTGTCGTGCTGGAGGGGCTGCTGGTCGACTTGGCATAGACGGCGGAGCACCGCTAGGAGGCAGTGGCGGAGGTCCATCACCTCTAGTGGGAGGTCTTGAGGACATCTCGTCATCAGACTCCGAACCCTCGCTAAGAGATAAAACCTGGCTTGTAGGAAGACGTGGTACTGGCCGAGCTACGAGGAAAGTCAATTACCCTTGTCCTATCGTAATCGATAGGCCAGACTTACATTCGCTTGGTGGCGGTGGGACTGGTCGCTCAGAAGGTAAAGGTGGAAGAGCCGCTCTGCTTTGAGCAGGTGGTGCGGGGACGGGACGGTCTTTAACTGTTAGCAAGGTCCAAATCAAACAAGATATGATACAGAATTGCTTACCTTGAGGTATCGGTGGAGGCGCAGCTCGTTCCGTCGATCTTCGCAGAGGCGGTATTGGCTCTTCTTTCATGTCCTCAACGTCAGGCATCTCCTCTGGCTCTCGACCCTGAATTACAGATCTTGGTACGTCTTCCTCTTCTTTGCTGACTTCTATTGGAGAAGCATTCAGCTCAGGGTTTTGAATCTTGTGGAGGCCGGGCATTGGCATAACAGGAACAGGCGGTGCTCGGGGTGACTGCTCGTCAGCTTGTCCGGGTATCGAATTGTTGGAGGCCTTCCTTTCGTTTGCTACTGAATTTTGTTTCGTCGAGCTCCTGGAAGGAAGACCACCTGGATGACCGAACATTCCTGCCATACCCATCCCGCCACTCATTTTGGCCATACGCTCTCGAATCTCCATTCTTCTTTTGACCTCTGGATCAACATCTTCCTCTTCTTCTTCCTCCTCTTCTACGTCGTCTTCTTCAGCGTTGTCCTCTTCATCCGCTTCTTGTACAGGCGCCTGTGAGGGCCTCTGAAGTGGCATTGAAGTCTTACGACGTGGCTTCTCATCACTATCATCGCGGCCTGTCGATAGCTCCTCTCCCTCCTCCGTTTCTCCAACGGCAGAATGGTCGGCATCATTCGGATCGTTGAGAAATTCTCGTACGGGACCAGCGACTGGACTAGCAAGGGGAGTAGCTTCTCCTGATTTGCGGAGTCTTGAAGGCTTATGTGTTGTATCGCCACTATTTATTCTCTCCAGACCCTCACCTTCCACGTCTTCATCTTGACCAGCAATAGACTCTTGCGGCTCCACATGTTTCTTTATAGGGCGCTTTGGCTTCTCCTTCTTTTGACCGGTTTCCGCGTGTCGTGCGGCCTGTTCCATTTGCTGCTTCTGTAGCAAAGCAATTCTCTCTTTTAAGCTTGTGGGTTTTGGCTGATCTTCTGACTCATCGGTCGAAGGTGCCGCTTGAGGTGGGACGGGCATGTCTTCACTTTCTGCTTCTCGTTGGGTTTGGGCTACTACGTCCGGGTCCTCTTCTCTTCTGTACATTTTCTGTGGAGGTGGTTCGCGAGGGGGTGCGACGTATGCGTTTTTGCTCGGCGGTGGCGCAACAAAAGGCTTCTTGACGAAGCCAGACCCGCCAGCTACGCCCAAAGCACTGGGCTTCATAGGAGCTACTGGAGGTGCTGCAGGTTTGTTGAAAGCATTTATTCGGTCTCGGAAAGACCCGATGGCTGGTTTGTCTGCTGCTGGAGGAGGTCCAGGCTTCGGTGCAGAAGGGGCAACAGGCTTCGACGTATTGGGTTGTGGAGTAGCAGAGAAAGCCTCCCCCTTAGATGATGGCACAGATGGCTTCTGTACATCTTCGAGGGGTTGCGTTGGCGCATTGGATTGTTCTATCGAACCAAAGGTGGAGACAGAAGGAGGCGAGGAAGCTTCAGGTTCTGTAGTGCTGTAATCTTTCTCTTCTGCACTGGCGGGTGCAAGCGGCTCCAGCTCTTTCTTATTCCGACTGATTCTCGACGGCCGAGGAGGCGTCTCTGGCTCATAGATCTTCACGAAGTTTTTAGGAAACAACCCCTCTTGTTTATTGCCAGTGTCGTCTTGATACTCTCCAAAGTACCAGTCGGCGTCTTCCTCATCCGTCACGCTTATGATTTGGCCATTTGGAAATTTGAGATCGTCGTCTTCTTTTGAATTATAATCATAGAGCGCTTTGACTCGGAATGGAGGGACGGCCATGGTCGCTGGATGAGGAACTTTTCACCTGCTCGCTGATGCACCGATTAACCAATCTCTTAGCTTCTTGGGGGCGCCGGTGATCGCCTCCCTGTAAGGAGAACTGTGGATCAGACTCTAGCGTCTTGAGCTGCGAACGTGCAATGCCTGTGTTATAAGGGTCCGAGAGAGCGTCAGTGATTGACTCAGGAGGTCAATGCCAGAGCGTTGATACCGAATAGGGCATTTGTGCATAGCTTAAACCGAGGTAGGATACTGATAGGTGCCTGCATGAATCCTGAACCCAAGCAGAATATCCAGCTAAGCTGAACAGTGGTCAGTCGGCGTGAGAGTTACGGCGACTGAGGCCGGAGATGAATTTGTTGGCTACCGTAGTGGGGCCGGCTCCAGAGTACTATTCTAGCGTCTACTCCATATTTGGTCACTCATACTTCTACTTCTATAACTAGGTATCAATAGTCTTGTCACATTATAAGATGGCTTCCATGTTCTAAATTTTGCCTTCTCGGATATGAGCGCAAACTTCTACAAAACCTCAATAGATGTCAAGGTAGTCCTTTTTTAAGGGCCATCATTATGCCCCACTCCATTCTCAAGAAGACGCCTTTGCCCCCCAAAGGCTCGTCGCAACCGTTTCCTCGCTCTCGTGAAGACAAGAACAAAGAAATAGCACTACACCATGCAGAGCTACTCCAACAACGTAAGGAGTCAGAAGCCCAAATTTTCTCGTCTCTCGAAACACTCCTAGATTTGCCGTCGTCACCGACTGCAGACGCCGCTCATCCCTCAAATGCAGACTCTGAGTTGGTCGTGAAAACATTGAAAATGTTCCAGCCGTCTGATTACGACTCTCTGATTGAAGAGCGAAACATCAACAAACAATGTGGCTACATTTTGTGTCCGAAACCCAACCGACAGGAGAATACAAATGCAAAGTACAGAATATTACAAAATGGAGGGAAAGGTCGAGACGCTCTTAAGATTGTAGAAACGCATACTCTTGAACGCTGGTGCTCTGATGATTGCGGCAAACGGGCCTTATACCTCAAAGTACAATTGAACGAAGAGCCTGCGTGGAATCGAACGAACGCTACGATGGCGGATATCGCACTTATTGAAGATAAGTCTGAGGATGAACTCACACAGAATGGTGAAACTGGTCTGATCGAGCGCTTGGCATCTCTTGATATTGCTCAGGGAGAGGACGAAGTTGTGGCTCAGATGAAGGCACTTGCAATCGAAAGGGGCGATAGGATTGCTCGTAGCAGAGCTTTTGGTCTTGCACACATAAGAGAAAACACTGATAAGAACAGTAAAGTATCTGCGCCAGGCCCAGGGACTAAGGATGCTGTAGCCAGCAATAGCATCGAAGGCTATACCCCAAGGTTCTCCGGGAAGAAACTTGAAGCGAAAGACCTTGACGATGAAGAAGATATCATGGAGACCATTTGATACTCTCTGGACTAGCAGCATCTTGGAGGCGTTTCTTATGACTGGAGATACCTAAGCAATCATGGAATAGGGAGGCTAGCAAGTTCTCTTTTTTACTTCTGAGATTAAGCGGTTGCCCATGATAATTATCTAGACCAAATTTATACATGAATTTCATGTTAAGTATCTGCCGCAACGGGAAAAACATGATTGTACTCCGCAGTGTGTGAAAATCTCATCTTCAAGGAGAGAATCGACTTACTGGATTAGCCGCAAAAGCACAGAACAAGAACAATTTGATTGTCGGTGGGGTAGGGTGGGTCGCCAGGACTAGAAGGTACGAAAATTGGCAATCAAGCTGAGCTCTCGTGAGAGAGCTCAGCGACACCTTGTAGAGAGAACAATTGGCATTCGTGCTATCTCTTTCAAGCCACTCGGTGAGCAAACCATGCTTCTAGCCCAGCTCAGTCTCATACAATCTTGTAGAACCGAGTAATTTTTTAAGTCCTAGGTGGCCGCCCCTCGAATCGCCTGGGTCGCTCCGCGGTCTGCTGTGAAGGTACAGCAACGACATTGACAGGGATTGAATCGAACTATAGAAAACTCCAAATTAGCGTTTCATGTCTCGAGCCAAACGACAACATCATGAAGGATATATGGCATACCCCTAAACTCTTCAATAAATCCTTCGTGTCGCTGTCCACATCTAGTTGCCCTTGCTCGGTGTTCTGGGTAAAGTCCAAAGCTGAGATCTCGGGCACATATTGATCCTTTCTTTCACGCTCCTCCTCTTGCAGCTTAAAGGAGATGCCACGGACGGGGCCGCGCTGAATGCGCTTCATCAAATGTGTGGTGTAGCCGGCAATCTAAGAGCGCTTGTGTGTTAGGCCCGATGATGGGGGTACAAGCGCAGTGACTGACCTTATTGCGAAGACGCTTTGAGGCAATGATTGCGATCTCATCGCAGATACGCTTGTTAGTCTCGAAGTCGAGGGTGAGCTTTGGGTAGTAGCGCTCAATGATGACCTTGGCGGACTTCTTGACGGTCTTCGTGCGGACACGACCCTGTGATAGACATTAGACAGTACTTCAGGTACATAGCGTTTTGTTGCTTGGGCTTGCAATTATACTTACCATGTTGGCGGTGGTTGTTGAAAATTGACGAAGGCTGGCGTGAGGTCGGAGTGGTTCTCGCTAGAGGTTTTGTGTGCGGGCAGGCGGGCTCGGCAACTGGCGTGTGACGATAGTCCGAGATGGTCAGCCGTAAACACTTCTACGGTCGGACATAGAGATCATTACGCGCTTCCATTAAGCCTTGAAGCCTTGCAAACCTTGTTGATGCCTGAGGTCTTTTCAAATTCGTAAAATAAATACTATTTTACACTGTGCTTCTATGTACAGTATCACTATACCGGCGTTCCTATTGATGGTGATCTCTCCTATTCATTTCCTCATAGCCACGTTCAAAAGCGAGTTGAGATCTGGCTGACCATCATCTGGTCCAAGAAAGGGCTCAGCTCTACCTGCACGATTGCCTCCATCAAGACTCTCCAGCCCGTAGCCTTGGCTTGATCTCGGGATTTTTGCTGTCAAATTCGGAGTCTCTCGGTCATGAAGGGAAGCAAGAGCAGCCAGTGGAGGCTGTTGTGAGTTTTCTTCTGAGTGCAGACCGGTTGCTACATTGATCGAGTTCTTGTCTGCACGATCGACTATCATCTCAATCCTGCCAAGTGCGTCAATAGTCGCTCTCTTAGGGTGAATCCACATCTTTGCCCCGCCTTCAATGTCGGGATCGTACTGCCCAACACCGGATGGTTCTTCGGTTGCTGTGAATGTTATTTTAGAGTCTGCTGCCACCACACCGCCTATCCCAATCAGAGCTCGTCTCTGTTTGATGCCACGTATTTTCTGAGGAGCCACCACACGGCCCTGGAGAGGGGTTTTATTTTCTTGGGGTCCGAATTCGGGATGATTGCTCATATGTGACTCGGTGCGGAGATACGACAAGCCAGCGGACGGATGCGTTGTAGGTGGTCCCTTCGCGTCATAGCCAGATTCTCCGCCTCCGACAGCTTGACTTTGGTCTCTAGGAAGGTCGAGAAACTCCTCTATGGCTTTACGCATCGCATTTTCGTCATTGCGTAAACGCCTGATGTATGCTCCGAGCTCCTCTTCCGAGATGGGACCTAGATCCTCCAAGTCTTCACCCCTTTCCATTGCCTCGCGTCGACGCTCTGCTGCCTTGATTGGGGCAAGCTTTCCTTTTAGAAAACGCCTGAATTCGAGCTTTCTCTTCCTTAGAGATTTTTCAAGGTACTGGTTGAACTCGCCATCCGATTTCCCAGCGATCCAAGGCCCCTTATACTTCCATCGCTCTTTGCGCCGACCAACAAGATCCCGGTCATCTAATTGTGTATTATCATATTGAGAATCAAAGACACTCTTGGCTGGGCTCAAGGCTCCAGATGCCTTCTTCGTCTTCTCCGACCGCGAGAGCGCCATATCCAATTCTTGCCATTTTCGAAGCGTAATAACATGATCAGCGGCTGAACCGAAATCTGTGATATGGTCGATGGAGTCTATGTTGTCGATATGAATGGTGGGTGTGGATGTTTTTGTGGTGGACTTTAGTGGTAAAGCACGTTTAAGACCCCAATCACCTCTAGCTAGAGATGATTCCGTCGTCTGGATGGCTGCATGTATGGGATATGGAGTGGTTGACGTATCGGAGTAGCGGATCGAGGTCGACGTAAGGTCTGTATTAGGCCGCTCAAGCTGGGGTGGAAGTGCGAAAAGCCTGGACGTCCTTAAGAGGTTGGCCGTAGGCGACAACTTCCTAACAGACATTATACATGTCCAGCTAGGCTGTCGTGAAGAAGATCTTGACATGCACTTCAAAACGCGCTAATGGATTTCTCAGCCGCCGCCAGACTTCGGGCTAAGTCATGCAGGGTCCGTTGCTGGGTCGATAGCCCTAAACTCAACCAAAAATCAACATCTTCAATTGTTATGCGAATGCTACGCTAAACAGAAACCAGCCTCTTGACTCCAAGATTGATCGTACAAGCTGCGAAACGCTCAGAGGCTGCGAACAAAAGTCACAGCTTGGCGAGTTTGAGCCGTGTATTGCTCTACTAGAAGCCTCAATATTCGGCGAATGGCTTGATATACATCAACAAACCCTTCAATCCGGTCATATTTCCACAAAATATCATGGACAGGCCTTCCACCCCAGTCGGGGGCCCTCCTGGATATTCTGCGGCTCCTCCTTCATACTCGAATACACCAAACGAACATACACCTACAAACATGCCAAATAATGGCTCTACAATGCGCCTACTGAGCTCTCATGATGATACGGAACGTCGCTCGTACGTTTCTCCCGTCAAACCCCCTAAGGCACATGCGAGTCCCCCGCGCAAGCCCATCATCAAGCGTAATAGGGCGAAGGACTCCTCTAAACCCAATGGCATAGACCAATTGGATCAGGATGAAGCCGATATGAGCTTCTCGGAATGGTCTTCTTCTGCACAAATTAGCAAGAAGACAGAACCCCCCAAACGTCGTACCACTGCTCGAGTTCGTTTTAGAAAACAAAGCTTACCCCCAGGAACCCCTAGGC
>JASZXT010000745.1:0-12707 GCA_035521555.1 Lecanoromycetidae sp. Uapishka_2 | reverse complement strand
GGTTTGAAGGCGGGTGGGAAATGGTCTAGAGAATGGAGGAAGGGGATTGGGATATCGCGGTTTGGGAAGTGGGATTTTTTTGGGGCTCTTTTGTGTGCATGATTATGGGGTCTTGGATATGAATATCTTGGTTGGGCGATCTGCATAGCCTGGGACTCCTACTTATCTGGCAGACATCTATCTGAGGGTCTTTGAGATCATCTAGATAGCTTGCTGGTCTTGCTCGACATACTCATAGTCAGTTTTTCGCAATCTATAACATATCTAGAACTGCTCCCGTTCTCATACCGGAGAGATGATTTTTCGCCTGACGTTTCATGTCCACTCCGCGGCTGAGAGCGCATTGATAGGTGCGTAACAGATACGAATTATAGGGTAAGGATAGGAAAAAGCTCAGAAGACCATGTGAATTGAGTGAGAGATGAGATGGATCTCATAGCTTCTTGTGAAAACGTCGCGGCCGTAGGAAAGGGGTGAGCTCAAAAGATAAACGTTTTCTTCGCACGAGTAGGTCTATGCGTATGTATAAGTATTACAGATAAAGTAAGATTGCGCACGATCCACATTGTTTCTCTTTTTATCGCCGAAGACCAAGTCAGTCCCGTCTTCTTCCCAGCGCTAGCAGCGTTCATAACGTATCGTAATAAACCCCTGCCTGAAGCCCCCAAACCAGTAGAAAGCTCGCTCGCTAAAGTACTTTCAAAGAAGACAAAACAAATCAACATCATGCTCTGTCAGGCGAGTGGTGAAGCATGTCCACTTCCTACCACAGGTGTAGCAGCAGGCGTACTACCAATGACCTGGATGGCCGGTAAAGAGCTATCGACCCTCACGCTCGGCAATCTTGGGATCCGCTCTCCCCTATCCGCAACAGGGCTGGTATAATCCGGAGGAGCTTCTCCATGCTCATAATTTGAGACTTCATACTGTGGCGGTTCTCCTAGGGGTGGGCTCGGTTCACTCCCAGTATCTTGCCCGCTGGCACTGGCGCTCGGGGTTCGTACCGCTGGATCGCTACTAGTCCTCTGACCTGATGAGGTTTGCGGGGTCAGTTCTCGCATTCCTGCCAACTCTGAGTCTGTGGTCATCGTTGATTCGGCAGATGGGGCGCGGTTGTGGTGGAAGAGGTGGGTGTGAAATAGAGAGCTTCGTCGGGAAGAAGTAGCGGGTCGTTGATCACCACCCATACTAGCCGCACTTTCGAGCAGGGGACGATGATCGGATTCAACACTGTCTGCTCGTATTCGTGAACCATCGTGTCGCGCGAGACCCAAGTCTGCATAGCTGACAGAGCTGACACGGCGATCTTGGGAAGAAGTACGGGTTCGGTGTTCGGCAAGAAGCGAGGTGGAATTCGTAGCTGTGGGCGTCACCACTGGTAGGCTTGTCGAACTGCTCGCAGCGCTGCCTGTGCTCTCCGCCCTGGCTCGTGATCGCATCTGACTTTGCAATCGCAGTTGCTCAAGCCGCGCCCAGTCTTGTGCTGCCCTTGCCTCTGCTCGCTCCCGCCGCCGTTCATTGCGCTCCGCTACTTCTGCTCTCCGTGCTTGCCGTATCTGGTAAAGAGAGTCCATTTCCTGCTCCCGGCGCAGTTCCTCTTCATCAGCCGTTTCCGGGAACTCAACGACTGTGTCCACACCTCCACGTTCACCTTCGCGGGCTATGAGGCGCTCGTGTGGGTGGGGTGTTGGGCGGTAAGGTGGCAGGGTCATGATGCTGCGGATCGAGGTATTGCGATTCACGCCATCATCGGCAGAGCTCTCGTCGGTGGACCGACTCGTTCCTTCTGTAGTATGTGTAGTTGGAGCGTATGAAGTTTCTTCCATATCATGGCTGTTGACGGACTTTGCGGCGGATGGCAGGTGGAGGAAATGGCCAAACTTCGACGACTTCCATCTTTGCCATCGTGACTTCTTGGGTGCAAGGGAATAGTTTGGAGGGCGGTTTTTGGCGATGTAGACATAGATTGCAATAAAGAGGAATACGAAGGCGACTGCAATGGCCACACCCTGCTTACAGTCAGCATCCTACCCCAACTCTGCTTTCAGATTGGACCTACAATGATGGCGGGATTCGTTGAACCTGATTCAAGGCCAGCGGGCTTTGGTGTGCCAGTCGCCCTGGCGGCCATGGGCAGATGCATCTTGACCAGTCACCACGGGAAGATGTGCAGGGGTAAGTGACGATTAGCGATGTCGATGAGCGTGCCAAAGGGGGCGGGTCGCAGAGATTATCATAATTAAATCATAATATACGTTTCAATCAAACATAAAAGTGCTTCCTCGCGTCTTATTTCGAGTGAAGTCAGGGTGTTGATGAAGGTAGAGCAAGAATTTGATTGTTCAGCGTGCAGAAACAAGGAATTGAAACGAGCATCAGCTTGCAGGGTGCACCAACGTAAGCGCTCCGTAGGGCTGAGGTGACAGTGCCGAAAAGAGAGAGCCGTGGAATTCACTTATTGGTGGTACTGAAACTATGTTGTTGCTTTAGTTGCGGGATAATTGAAAGGAAATAGGGAGCTGTTGATACAAATGTTAAGGAGTTTGTCAGACAGAATGACACAGGGAAATGCTCGTTCTGAGCGTCAAGCATCCAAAAATGGCAACAATCGCGCCTTTCCGCTCAAGTTCGGCGTTTACATGCAGGAACCAATGAACTCGCCAATGAGATGGAAACAATCCAAAGTGCGTGCTGGTTTGTGAAAACGTAAGACAGAACAAGATCCATCATCTAAAGCGATAATCTAAAGCGATATAGCTATATATGTACGTGGATGCGCGAACTTCATCTCCCATCCCGTAATCACAAGTTCACAACTCACAAAGCACGGGCCCGGAAATGGCGGAACGCCCGCATCCACATATTGCCAAGGAGATCAGCACTATACCACTACCGTGGCACTGGTAATAAACGACCGGGTACTATCGCTTCTTGGGGCTTCTCGTATGTCCGAGATTGATATTAGCTAGGGCGGAGCAAACAGCTTGCGATTTTGTCAGCGTCGTCAGCAAAGTCGGTGTACATTAAACGGTCATCCGTAGTCACCAATGTCTGCGTTTCAGTCCTGTTTCTCAAGCATAAATGAGCTCGTCAATATCGACTCTTCTGTAGAAGGAGATATGTCCAAAGTCCTGGCTTACACATCAGCAAACGACCAATACATGTCCATGGTAGATCCAACTTACTTCCCAATACTGCGCAAGCGTATCGTGAGAGATCATAATCAGCTGCGACGGTATGAACCTATCATGCCGAAACCCTCGGCCAGCGATGCGGCCCCAACTTTTGACCATTCTCGCTCCTTTGAACATCTGCTCCTCGGCCACGCGTATCAGGCCTTTTGGCCCAATGTCTTCTGCAATCCATGTATATTGTCCTCTCGGAACATTGATGTCGCCAGTCAATTTGATAGCTTCCAATCTGCCCCAGGACCTATCCTCCGCGAAAGGCTCGGCGTCGGCTTGATTTAAGATTGGGGCAACATTCCCGCCTGGCACTACAGAGATATGACTCGAGGAGACTGGCGGCGCGCCAACGAGGGACAAGAGGCTGTCTTCGGAGTTCCCTTGTTGTCCGTTGATGACTTGGGCAGTAGGGAGAAGTTCTGTATCCGATTCAACATGCCTGACGGCGTCGAATGGAGTCTCACCGCTGGATGAGGGCTGAAAGCTCGGCAGCCCTTGCTCAGTTGTCTCGGCCTCCATTTCTGCAATCGACATGCCCTCCGGTAGATCGTCAATAGATGGTTGTGTAGACATCCTGGTGTTTGTAATGACGTCGCGCTGTAGCAACAGCAGAAATTCGCATCCGTGGCCTGAGTAATCACCAACCCATATGCCTTGCCATGGCTTTTCTTTGGAGGGCTTGTATGATTCTTCGAGGATTGTACTAAATGTCATCACGTCCTCGCCCATCCTGACAGAGTTGAGCGGCTGCATTAAGTTCGAGAACTCTAGCCATTTACGAATCCTGAACGTGTGTTCGCTCATGAGATCCTGGGATCGAGGTCGGTGTACTTCAGACCGAAACTTATTCGAACTCTCGTTGCGAACGCGTTCTGTAGATGGTATGATTGAGGGCGGCCAAAGAGCCATGCTCGGGTCCTGGAGCTCGATTGGAATCGGTTGACATAATGAGATCATTGAGCAAATACCATGCTGTGAGCCTGTCTGCATGGCAACCTCCTTTTGCAAACGACTACCATCAACGCGAGACTTGATATTAAGCTTTATCACGGGATCTTCGAGCCACAGCCCCACCTTAGGATTGAACGTATGGATAATTACATCAGGGTTGTGTTCCCAGAGATCGAATGTATGTGCACCGTGCTCTGCAACGAGTCGGAAGCCTTCAATGCAGCCCTCCACTTGGTTGTAGCGGGTGAGTACGAGGGTACCATTATTAGGGTTGTCACTGAACCAAATCTTGTTGCGGACTAGGAACCAGTATGGATGATGAGCAATGTACAAATCTTTCCAACTTTGAGAAGGCGCCGGTGTGGTAATTCTATTGCTGTATGGTATTTTGTCCTTCACGAGTTGCATCCATAGCAAATCATTGACTGCGTGAGAGCGGAGGAGATGGGACGTTCGTGAAAGAGTTGCAAGGGCAGTGGAGGGCAGGAATGCGAGGATCTGAGCAATAATTTCTGAAGGAAGCGCTTCAAGGGGCGTGGTCGTCGGCTTCATTGCGGAGGAGTAGTCCAATGGAGATGTGGCTGCGGTGGCGACTCGGTTTTCCACCGTCGTCGTGGGCAATAAGGAGATCGAAGACGACCTGAAACGACCAATAATCTGCTCCATGACCTTGTGAGTGTGTCGAGCCCTAGCAGACCATGGGCAATATATTATATAAATCCCGTGAGCCGGCAATGACGAAAGTCCATCGCTGTTTATGGTCCATCGGTGCAACAGGTGCTCTAAGCCTTTGCGCCACTAGGATGTCTTAGTGTATCTAGGATCACAATTCCGGATTCTGGCAGGAGGGAGTCGAGGAAGTCTTCTTGATGTCTCCTGCGACCTACCACACTGCACAATCATGTTTCAGAGCTGACGAGTTTTCTGCGGGTAGGCTGATGATATCAGGAAGGTGGTCGATATCAGAGCTTGGTACTCCAGCACCATTCTATTCTAACTCTAAGCCGCTTGGTGCATGGAGGCTTAATGCGAGATCGGCGGCAATCGTTGCACTGTGTTGTATGGAGAGGAGTAAAAACCTCCTTCTCCAAATGGACAAGCTGTTTCTACATGCTGATCATGTTATCCATGCGAGAGCGTGATGGTGATAAGATATACGCTGCAAATGGGTATTATTCAGTCTTAGCTGATGCGGGTGACGCTAGCGACTAGCATTGTCCGTAGACGGTTAGAAGCAAGATATGATTGTGTGACACGACATCCAATCAAGCTCGCGCCAAGACATGTATTCAGACGCGCCGTTATCGTTAGCCTCGTAGGGTTTATTTGTTTATCGAGTGTGACTGTAGCCTACAAATCTTCGAATATCACACAAAACACCCTTTCTTTGTTTACTATAGCTACTGCCCATGTTATCTAGTACTTTTCACGTGTTGATTTTATTTCATATTGATCTCCTGTCTTCCCTATTTCCAACCATAACCATCTCCTCGCTCAATTCCTAATAGCCGCTTTGCAATGGCTCTAGAGGTTCCCCGGGACGAGGTGATTGACCTCACAGATGACAGACCTCTCGCTGTCCGTCGAAAGCGACGAATCAGTACAGGCATTGCTGATCCTGTGTACACCAAGCTTGAGGAGCACACCGAGGAGATTGGTCTTGCATCAGTCCCCTCAGCAAAAACGCCCTCGAAGCCAAAGAAGCGTGTTCGGTTTTCAGACCCAGGTCCTGAGACCGAATCAGCATTTTTATCCACAGGACTTACCCCGTACTTGAGCAACACCCATTTCACACCTCGAGACCGCGAATCGTCCCCGACACGGAGGCCCAAAAGGGCGGCTACAGGCCCAAGACGTCTCTCGCTCCCCGCCCAGCTTTCGACATCACTACCATCTCCATCACTATCACCATCGCCGGGACCTTTGTCTGGCGAGATCCAATTCGCGCCCTTACGTCAACTTATCGACCCTCGATCAAAGCGACGGTTGACGAGGAACCATTTGAGTGAGGAGATGAATGATTTTGAAGCAGAGAAGAAATCGAAAGCACAATTAGAGGATGAGATCAAGAGCCTCAAGGATCAGCTAGCAGCGGCTAGACAATCAGGACAAGAACACGGCGATGGAGCCGCGGCAGAAAATACTGGGGCGGAGAGGATTGAGGAGCTTGAGCAGGAGCTCGGCGAGCGCAAACAAGAGATGCGTGAACGATCAATGACTGCTGAAGCCATGTTGCCAATACATGAATCTTCGAGTCAGTCGACAGGAGGCTTGGAGATATATATCGACAATGACGATGACCTTATTACTCCTAATTTTGGCAACGACGATGGAGTACTGCGAGACATTAGCCCGATCGAAGCTCCTTCCTCTGTCAATGAGGCGGCCACTCAAGCCGCACTACCCTCCGCTCACACAGAGACATTTCGTACGGCTCGATTGTCTCTTGAATACCTTTTCCCTGGAGAAATTGCCCTCGGCCTTGTTCCAGAGGACCCAAAACCACTTCTTGATACCATGCTCGAGCGATTGAACGGCCTGAAGGCTCAAAATTTTGTGGCTCAAGACGCGTTGCGGACAACCCGAAATCAGGAATCGAATTTGCGAACTCAATTCAATGCTGTGCTTGGGCAGCTTGATCGCGCTCGGAAGTACGCTGAAGAAGTCAGCACACGTGCTAACAGCGAGAAAGTACAGACAGCAAACACGCAAGCCACTATACTGTTATTGCAAAGCAATCTTCAAGCCACGTCAAACAAGGTTAACAGCCTTGAAAAGGAGGCCGACGACAAGGACCGCTCAATACGGAAACTGCAAGACGCGCTTGATACATATAGAGTCGAGGTCTCTAAGCTGGAAGAGCTTATCACGTCGATGGAAGGTGATCATAGACAAGCCATGTCAAAGCTCCAAGGCGAAATGGACGAAGCGGTTGCTGATCTTGAATGTCATGTGGCTGCAGAACTGAGAGGAAGGAGAGAAGCCGAGCAGGAAGTAGACGCAAAGAACAATCAAATCAAGCAGCTCAAGCTCAAAGAACGAGAACTCAAGGATGCGTTAAACGAGAAGCAACGAGTGATCCGCGAAACTGAGCGACTTTGTGATGAAGAACGTGCTGAACGAGAACGCGAAGTCGGTGCACTGAATGCTCGAGTGGGCCAATTGTCGTCGGACGCTTCAGAGTCCTTTGGCAGAGCAACGAATGCAGAGCAACAGCAAGCAATTCTTCTTCGTAAGCTGCAGGAAGAACGGGAAGCAGCTCTTCGAGCCATCGAAGCTGTTCAAGAAGAATTGGCACAGGCCACAAAGAATACAGCAGGTATCAAGGCCGCTCATCTCAGTGATGGGCACCGACGCGGTGCTGAAGTGACTGAGCACAAAGGTCTACTGACACCTGTCAGCGCAACTCGATTCAAGGATGTCGAAGGCTATGTCGAAATACGAAGAGGTAAAGGCAGGGGAAAGCGACCAGACAGTGGTATTGTGATCTTTGAGGAGGACGAAGATGAGGATATGATAATGGCCGACGACATGTGAACATATTGTGTGAATGAAATTTGACAGCAAACAGCGATCTGCATGTACACTTGCTGCTATCCACTCACCACTTGGACGACGGACACTTGCATGGGCAGCATGGTTCTGATGGCGCATTTGGTTTGCTTGCATGTACATTCTCTCATCTCATAGCTTAGGCAGAGCTGTCCACTCAATAATTGTATGAATGACAGGCCACTTACAGACAACTTCAATCTTCATGTGTAAGGCGTGAGTTGATGCCCGATAGTTGAGGCAGAAAATCAGGTTGTCTCGGTTGTGCGCTCGCGGGGACAGTTTGTGTGCAGAAGTCTTTGAGATTGGAACTCTTCACGCTGGCGAGTCAAGGGGAGAGCTACTCAAATTAAATTGTCAATCGTTCACGTCTAGTGCCTTAAAACATATGATGATATGAATGACTTGAATGTACTTGGGGATGTAGTATGAATCTCCTCCGACTCGATACATAGGCTTGATAGGGTGACTATTGGGGCCATAGGCTAGGAGGCTAGCGCCCTAGCTTCAGATTACTCAGCTAAGGTAACCGCTAGCAATGACCTAGCGCCAGGTACCATTTAATGTGCAAAATACCGTATCTAGCGCTCGCTCTACATAATTACATCGTGAGTATTTCGAAGATACCGGTCTTTGCACATGCAACTTTGCAAATTGCATCAATGCCAGAACCTGGGGTTTTGAGCTCTTGATACTGAGATCGGCGAAAGATCTACATGCATTATTTAGCCATAGCGTTATTCATGACCGCATTCCATGACAGCATTCTGTCTATGCGTTGTCATTGAATACGGCCGCTATCACTAGGGTGCAGCTGACATGTCACGTCATGTTCATAGCACTGCTAACGTCAATTGAGCGCCATATAATACCACGAGATCAACCCTCACCCCCCCACACATCGATCAAAATTAAATGTTCGATGTTATTCGCAGATCCTTCCTCCTCACGTTGACGCTCATACTACAGCCGGAGGAATCTTGTCTCTGGACTTCGGTGTCGTTGATTTTGTGGCCCCTCGATGCCTTAGCATAGAGAGTGGGCGTATCATAGTTGATAACATCGATTGATCTCGATCTGCACGCTTGGCTGCGAGTCATCAATTGATGCACTGTTGTATGTAAAGGCGCACTTGAAAGCATCAGCCAGCTTCACATCGAGATGCTTTCTCTACCTAGTGTGCTCCTTGAGGTCCAGGAGACTGTGCTTGCGCCCTCCTTGCAGCCTGAGCGACAAAGCAGGCTACGGAGCGCGTAGTGAGATTGCAGCAGCGTGCTCATAGAACTCCAGATTCTTGTCGCTAAATACGAGATTTCAGGTGTCCAGAGTAAATGCACATGGGACCGGATGAGCTGGAAAATCAGGAACTTTACAAGAGATAATGTCTTCAAAGTTTTGGCGTGATCGAAGCTGCTCGACTTCCAAAGGCGTGGTTGTAATTTCTAAGCTTCTGTTTATCCACCACGGCCACGGCAGTACCACGCGTTCAAGGGCTCGAAAGTCAGGACTTGTGTATGAGAGACAGCTGCAACGCAATCGCTATCACAAAATATAAGGAACGATTTAGTGCCCGATAATTGAGGCATGAAACCAAGGTGTGAGCAGAAGGCTGTGATACTCCCTCAAATGTTCCGAATCGATTTTGCGTAGGCAGAGACACATTCGGGGCAAATTGTTGAACATGATGATACTGATCAGTGTTTAGAGTCACAATTTGATAAATGCTTTACTAAAGATTGGGGACGCGAATCAAGTACTCTCTGTCTGTAACGTGTTTTGGCCCCGCTCAGCAAAACTATCGAAATTAATACAGTATGTGAGGCAAGTACAGCCTAAATGTCCACAAAGCTGCGGGACCTTTCTCATAAAATGTCTCTATCCAGAAATTTTCAAATTATACGGTCGGACTTGTGAAGAATGCACGCTCCTTTCGGGACATCACCTCTCAGTTTCGCAATGTTGGAGAGAACCCTTCGGCACCGTGCGAGGTTAGGAGCGTCCGGAATCCAAAGCACTTGAATATTGCTTTACAGTATGGTCACTGATTCAGCCGTCTGGACATTACACATTGACTTCCTTCAAGCCTGCTCTGGCTTGGCGCCGGTGTGTGGACTTTATCTAGCTGCTGAAATATGTGGAACGGTGAAATTCAGTGTCAATTGTTGCTGGACACAAACCCTGGCTCGGCCTAATAGGCCAATCGATCCGAGTTGCGTTGAATCTGTGAACGAGGGGCCAGGAAATCCACCATAGTACCTCGTTGAACGCGCCTTGCTCTCATACAAAAAGGGGTTTTTCGACAAAAGGAATATTCCATAAAGCTCCCCACGCAGCAATAGATCCTTCAATGGAAACTTTGCTACACATAGCCTGATTTCTTCCACTATGATAGCCACGATCGGTCTCGTTGAACTTCTGTTTGTTGAATTCTATTCTTGCGCCACAAATCAAGGATAAGAGGAAATTAGACCAGTCTAGCGAGCTCCGAGGTAGACGAAATGAGTTCCCATTCAATCAATCGAGCGTTTCAGTAGGCCGAGACTAAAATTTGGAATGAGCGAATAATAGCCTTCCACAACTTTGGCGCAGGCTGCCATACATACCCTGCATCAGCCGATACGACGCATGAGAACCTCTCTTCAGCGTAGGTAACGGGAACTTTCATGATAGCTCCGACAGTGACGAGCACGGCGAGCCTACCATCAAGCGACTACGAATTGAGAGTCGCAAATGGAACGAACGGGCAGAAATATGGAATTATGGATTGAGGAAACTGACACAACACGAAACATGGAAGTGGAGTCCAGGACCGAACTTGGGTATATCCCATAGTGCCCAAGTAGCACTGCACCCTTAGAGCTTAGGGTACAATATACATAGAGGGCTATCTTGGTCCTGAAACAAGCATGTCACAATTATCGGAAATATGACTGTGCTTGACACGACAGGTCTAGGTACTTTTGGAAATCTTCGATCAATTACTTGAAAGCTCTCACTACAAGATGGCATGGAGTCGCCAGTGCCCGTTGAGGGAGACTTATTCGTTCAAAGATGTTCCTGCAAGCCTGCAAGGCTGTAATTTCATCAATAGCTGAGGCTCTGAAAGTTATGTCAGCACTTTTGTCACAATGAACTGCCATTAATTTCTTCTGTCGTCAATAAGACAGGATTTCTGCCCTGCTAGCTGTCAATAACGGTAAACAATAGAAACAGCCATTATAAGATATCTAGACCATCTTTCGTAGGTCCCTGTCCGGCTTATACCCACTATCAACATATTAGATCGACATCGATCCTACCCAACTCGATGGGTATCCCAGCCTCAACCTAACGTGATGTCGACTTGGTAGAGTCACTCCCATCAACAACTTCGAGGTTACATTCAATGTTCCACTGCTTTTTCCAACCAGCGTCCTTCCACCCCCCACTGCTGATCCCCCCACTACGTACAAGCAGTGTTCTCCCAGTATCGTCCCTCCGTTCGAGGAAGAAACGAAACTTCTCCTCTCGCTCCATTGTCCAGGCCGTATACACCCTCATTCTTTTGATTATGGCGGCATTAGAGAACCCAATGATATCGAGAAACCTCTCTATCTCCTTAGGCTGACTAAAATCGGACATGTTCCAGACCTCCTTGGTGCCGGTGAACTGGAATCTATTTTCGCCATAGAGCACGGCTCGGGCTTCGTGGTGGATCTGCCGGCAGGTGCGTAGGATCTGCGGGAAGATGGGCATCATGTAGGATTTGTCCCAGCTGCGGCCGTCGGCCTGAATGTGTAGCCAGCCTTGGTAGTCAATCTCCCGCCCTGTGCGTTGTAGAAGATGCTCGTAGATTTTGTTGCGGAGCTCGGGCGGTAGGCCCAGGAGGGGACTTGGGGCGTTGATATCTGCCATTTGTTGTACACCCTTCGCGATACGAGCAGGAAGAGATGACTATATTCTGTGCTGGAGATTAGATCGAAAGATGCGCTTTACAGTTTCCAATGCTAGCTGTCTACGTGATGACCAAGCTAGCTGGATCCCTAGGGCCTTGTGGTCACTCTGTGGTACTCGAGAAATTGACGTAGTATAGGCAACAGCGTAGAGCAAGAGAAAGCACTTGATTCGTTGCGTATCGCTTCAGAAACGAGATAACGACATTTGAAACGGTAGAATGAACTGGGAAAGCTGGACAAGCGCACCTTCTTTGGCTGTGCCAAGGTTGGTAGGTTAGGAGATTAGGTGAGAGGAAGGGTGAAGGGTGAAGGTGAGGTGCTGCGATCACCCCCACTCACAGCCTCACCTTACCTCAGCTCTCAGAGGTACCGATGTACCAGCCAGCTATGCCGAGGATTATCCGGGCAAAGGGGTGTATTCATCAGAGGACCAAGAGCGCCAAGCTCAGGGTCTAAAAATTAGGCAAATGATTCAATGTTAGACCCGAAATATTTAGATTCCTAATTCGGTCATTCATCAGAGGACCAAGAGCGCCAAGCTCAGGGTCTAAAGATTAGACTAAAGATTCAATGTAAGACCCACAATATTAAGACTGATTAATTTAGCAGAGGACCACCTCAAGACTACCAAGTCCAGGCGTTAGATTCCAACCAAATATTAGACTTACTCGACCTTACTCTTCCTGTCGAGATACCTCAGGCATGTGGACTTCCAGAATTATACAATGGACAAATTTCTCTTTCAATAACCTTATACTACAAGCGTAGCCCCTATTCAAGACACTTGAACCCTCATCCTAAGCATAATTCAGACCATTCTCAATACACAATCCACCACCCTTCCTTCCCGTCGCCGAATATCAACCACCCATCTCCCCTCGATCCCATCCGCAACGCACGGACTACCACACTGGGCCAATTGGACCCAACCCCCAAATCCCACCATGTCCCTCGTCCTCCTCGCCCACGCCTGCTCACACCTCCAAAACGCCTCCCTCGCCCGCCTCGGCCTAACCTCCCTCCCCGTCTCCTCCCAACTCCACACCCTAATGCTGCAACTGCAACGCTGCGGCTACATAAACAC
>JASZXT010000744.1:0-12710 GCA_035521555.1 Lecanoromycetidae sp. Uapishka_2 | reverse complement strand
GTGTGCAGGGGGAGGAAGTTTTGGGTTGGGATGGATATGAAGGTGCATGAGGTAGATGATGGGAGTAGGGGGATAGAAAAGAGGAGACAATTGGATAAGGGGAGTAGTATGTTGGATGAATCTAGTGGTGGAATAGGAGTCAATGATAAGGGGGTGAAAAGGGAGTGAAAAGTAGGTGAAGACAATAT
This sequence comes from Lecanoromycetidae sp. Uapishka_2, assembly GCA_035521555.1. Taxonomy (NCBI): domain Eukaryota; kingdom Fungi; phylum Ascomycota; class Lecanoromycetes; species Lecanoromycetidae sp. Uapishka_2. The sequence goes on along the minus strand of JASZXT010000744.1, from coordinate 12,522 downwards.
CGCATATAGAAAACCAATTGTATATATTGTGGGACTGTTCTAGTGGCAAATGAAGAAGCATCGTAAGCATATTCAGTAGCCAGTCATGGATGAAAGATGGCAACGGAAAAACAAGTCTTGCTGACCTCGACATACCAAGCTAAAGACTGCATACCTATCTTACGCATTTCCCTATCATATTAGCTCGCGTCACTAGCATCTCTGACTCGAGCAGCCTATATAGATATTGCACGGCTCAGTAGGAACATTCTCATTCATCATCGCACGTCAACTTAATACATTTGGGTATCATGCTGAGAACCAAATCGTCCGACTGCGTACCCACAGCTAGCATTTTGAACTCCAAACCCATGCTGACATCTCACTTCCGTTCTCTATTCGGTATCCATCGTTTCATAACTAATTCTCGTACTTTGTACTTCTTCAGGAAGTTCCCAATATCTAATTCTTCTCCCTCAAGGCCCTTCCTCTTCTCAGCTTCTATCTCCGTCTCTGAGAGTACAAGAGGTAAGGCAGTAGGCGGCGGAACGTCAACATACACGAGCACCAGACTCTTCCGAACCTGGCTCTGCACTCGGTTCACACTATGTAACCACCACCAACTTTTACTCTCCTTCTTCCTGGTCTCCTTTCTCCTCACATCTGTCTCCCGCCAATGAGGATGCGTATAAGCTGGCAGAACAATGACGGCGAATTCAGCATGGGAAAACACTGGGCCGCGAAGGTAGAGGAGCCAGTCAACGGCAAATTTTATTCCAGGGCGCACAACCCAGCCTAGGGAGCGGAAGTGGTGGTAGGCAGCGTATGAGAGGAGGAAGGGGTCATCGGGCTGCAAATCGTGTGTGAAACGAGGGGGGAAATAGGAGTGCTGGCGGAAGCGGGTGAAGAGAGTTGATGTGCTGATAGGAGACGAGATTGTGGGATCTAGGATTTGGAGTATGCCGAGGCCGTAGACGAGGAAGAAGGCCTCCGAGGGGGTGAGTTGGAGGTGCTCTTGTTTCTCAATTGCAGCGGCTTCGGCTTCGATGTCTCGAGCAATAGGTCCTGCTGTGTTGTAGGGCATTGCTTCCACTATTGTATCGAGAGACTGTTCCTCTACTATTATATTCGTCTCTGGCACTACCAAAGGTGCTGGTGATGGAGGTTCGTCTGGCTGCATCGCGACTAGACATTCGATGGACTCTGCTGCACTTCTTATGGGCCTTCCCTTAATGCCTTCGAAGTCTGCACGAGCAGTTGGCTCCGCTGCATTGCCATTTTGTTTAGATATCTTTTCCTCTTTCAGCTTTTCCTCGATGGCTTCTCGCTCTTTCTTGGCCCTTTCTTTCTTGAAACGTTTCCGTTCTTCTCGTCTCTGTTTCGTGAAGTCCTCACTCGTCTCATGGGCAATTAGACCTCTTCTTCCCTTTTCCCGCTCCAGCCAGCTCGGTTCACTTCTACTTAGGCTACCTTTCCCGAAGAAGCCGCATTCCCAAAATGCTCGTATCGCTGCCGCATCTGTAACGTGGACAGATCCAGTTTCTGGTGACCAATACGCTTTGTGAAGCTGCTCTGGGTGTGACGAGGGAGGGAGGATTAGCTGGTAGACGTAGGTGAAGGCGATGTGCAGAATTGAGAGAGGATTATGGGGGATCAAAGCTGGTAGCGGGAAGGTATTGAGTGGCAGAGGCCGGGCATGAATTCTGCCATAATTAGGTCTCGAGGGTCGAGGAGTCTCCAGGACTGGCTTCAGCAAAGGCTCAGCAGCCTCATCTATTGTCATGATAGGAGATATGCGTTAGGTCCTGGGGAGTGCCGCTGGGAGACCCGCACACTTGCATAAAAATCAGCATGGGCAACAGCAAATGCTTATTCATCTTGGGTCGTATCTTCATGTGCTCAGATACCGTTGTAGTCTTCTCAATGAGAAAAAGTGAGCCAGCAGAGAAGCAGACATAAAGTCAGAGTCATACTTCTAGGCCGCAATTTGGAGTCATCCTCGCAGAAGGGCAGGACGATAGCAGGAATGAGATGCAAAGGGTGTGTACTTACAATTGTCCCACTAATGGCGGTTTTTTATTTCCTGACCCATGCATTTTGCCGAAGTTGTATGGAGGAAAGCAATCAGCCCATTTCAAGGTTTGTGAACCAGACTGGCGAACAGCTCGGCAAATCTTGCCATTGTGCGTTAGCTCGACTAAAAGCCTAACTTCAACTGAATGCGACTTCCTGCACACAACGCAGTGAATCCTATTCGTTATCTACCATGCATCTCATGTACACCCTCGACGCCAACGGCAAGCGGTTGTACAGTAAGTGCTGAACTCATCTCTCGCGGGGTCTTCCTCTGCTAACGCAACAACAGCTCTCCAGAAAATCCAAGCCGGCGAGGTCACGAAATCTGCACATCCAGCAAGGTTTTCTCCAGATGACAAGCAAGTCTCGCAGTATTTGCTCCACGTATCAGAGATCGTGAAAGCTAACAGCTATCAGGTATTCGAGGCACCGAGTCACTCTCAAGGTACTTGCGATCCTTCGATCTCTGCCCGGGGCTAAACTGACTGTGCCAGAAACGATATGGGCTGCTTTTGACGCAAATCAGTGGGTGCCAGTCTGGGGAAATATGATGCATACGAGTGCTGACATAAAGTAGAGAATGAGAAGGTGCTTGGGGCTTAAGGACTGAAAGTGCGAGGTGTCATGGCGTTACGGGCAATCGATCTTAAGGATCTCGGGGAATGGGGGAAATCATGCATTCAATGCTCGCATATGGCGATTTAAGTGATTTGGGGACCTATTGCTTGATATGTGGAACGTAATCAGATATACAAGGATTCTCCAAGATTAGGGTCATCACGATTATGTGATTAATTGCATTCGAAAGATATCGTCTCCAACTATTTCCTACGTGGACTCATGATAGGGCTTCTCCATATTTGCAGCTTGAATTTCACCCAGCTCGCTTCTTCGAATTTACATTTCTTCCCGCTCCGACCTTTGGCCTACCCCCATACCTTCCTCGCTCTCCGGTTAGAATACCAGGTAAATAATCCTCGTCCATCGGATTAGGTTCCTTCCTACCCCTGCCAGTCATGGCGCGTTGGTACTCCTTCTGATCTTCTGTTAGAATTAGCTCCTGGCCCCAGCCACCCTTCCCGCCTCCTCTGCTCTGCCCGACTTTGCCGTTGGCGGCTCCAGGTACCGGCTTCGGAATACTGTAACGATCGCCCCGATGATTCCACTGCATGTTCTTCTTCAGGTGGAGTTTATATTCGCCTTTTGCGTTGGTGGAACATGAGACGCGGGTCAGGGTTGAATTGCCACATCTGGGGCAGAATTGTTTGTCCATGTCTACCATTTTTGCTTAGTAAAACGTGTAAAGATGAGATCAGTACTTTACCTTTGACTTTCTCGAAACATGCATGACATCGTAGGATATAAGTTCTGATGTTGCGGATTCGTTGCATTGAAGGTGACAGTAAGTTCAAGCCGATTTGTAAAAGAACATTCTGAAACCAATCAGCCGACTAGATATACAAACCGGGTGCTATACTTACTTGCATAGCGTAATCTCCAGTGATAGTCGCAACTTGCAACACTTTGTCTTCCGATATAGGCACCGTAGATGCATTGTCGTCCTTATTGCGCTGTTTCTTGAGGTTAGAAGGAGTGATCCAACCTTCTGAGTTGGACGACTCGGACTCCGACTCCAGTTCTGTTCGATCGGTCTCTGGCTGGTCTGGGACTGCTTCTGACTGAAGCTCTGTTGTACCATTGACCGAGTCATTTTCAGATGTCTGAAGAAGGAATCCCTCAACGGCCTTGAACACTCCGTCCGAGTCTACTGGATCGACAAAATTTGACTCGCTATGGTCTCCAGCACCGCCAGGATTTTCAGATGGAATCTCAGTTGATGAAACTTTTGGCAGATCGGATGATGCATTAGTCTCACGCAAAGATCTCCCCGTATGCTTTGGCTTTTCAGCAAGGCTAGCCTCTTTCACTCTTCGCGGACTGTTCGTTTTCTTCTGGCCAGGCACATTTCTTAGCCTCCAGTCACCTCCGTTCTGTTCACACTCGAGTTCGTAAGCTAGTGCAAGAACTTGTACATCAGGTGTTGATAGAGCCGGCTTATCCCCGGTCCGTCTTGAGAAGTCACTGACGAACTTGACACTATCTGGCTTAGGATCTCGAATGGTTAGAAATGGGAGTAGCATTGTCTCTAGCCGAGAACGAGCATTTTCATCTTTGATTTCAGCAAGTACAGACGGTACGGTGAAAAGCTTTTCACATTTGGTCAGTAATGTAGAGATGCTTGGCTCATTCTTCAGTATTGGACCAGCATCAAGTACGATCGAATGTACTTGTTTTTGCGAAGCCATTTTCACCAAGGCCAAGCAGCGGTCCGAAAATTTCTTCTTCCTCGAGTCCTGTGACCCAATGGGGAATTACAACGGCAATAGACTCGAGTGGTTCAAGATCTGACGCAGCAAATAGTACAAAGTTACAGTCTTTCAATTGAACGCCTCTGCGAGGTTGGGAATGATAATGCAATTTGAGCCCTAGTGTGCTCAAGCGTGTACGATTCTACTTTAGGCCTAGTGTATCTGATTCCCTTCCGAAAAGTCTACGAGGAACGACGACATCTTGCTCCTTCTAGTGATCTTATGTGATTTGCATGCATCCCTCCTCGCCCTGCATCAATTTGACAAGTTGTAGTGCACAGGCTGCACCTTGATTGCCGTCCAATTGGCTCAAAAGCGTGTTTCCACGGCACGACAACGTCTTGCACGTCGACCTCTGGACGTCGGAAGGTGTTCCCATCCCCCAGATGAAGCTAGCGACGAAGCCAACATTGGCAGCCTCTCCCCTCGACTAGGTGTGCGCCCGGCAGTAGACCTGAGACTAGGATCACCCTTGCATAAGGCAAACGGTTCGCGCACCGTTTGAAGGCAATCAGGCAAATTGGAGCCTCAAAATTTGCCCTTCAATTGGATGCAGGAACCCGCTTTCGAAGATTGACCTTTTTAAAGATCATTGTTCCTGTGGATGCCAACTTCGTGCGTTTGAGACTTCCATTGATTATCCATCGCGAGGCCGTCACTTTCGCCATGCTCGACCGCTGTGGCTTGGACAAGCCGTGCCGCGTTTTTGAATTTGGTAGACCATAACCACGAAGCCCATCATCTCTCCGACTCCCATTGCATTGGTAGACTGTTGGGGTTGCCACCCACAGTGGCGACTCTAGTCCGTGAAACTATTCATCGGTTTATAGTCCAGAGATACACGGCAGTCGAAGCCGGAAAGATGAATCATGGACAGACTCAGTGAGACCTTTCTTAGAGGGCATTGCTTGTACCCCATGTCTTCTTTCCCTTTCTCCTTGGCCTGCATCAATTCATACCGGTTGTCACCGTTCGAAAGTCACCAAGAAGGGCCGGTCCGAAGCTTTGATTTTCGGCCCCCTGTCTCTATATTACGCTCTCGGTATCCCACTTTCACGTCTTGTCCTACTTCTTTATATGTATCTATCGTCTCGACTAGAAGTATTCACATGCTAATGATTTTGTAACTGACAGGGTCTTTTGTACCTCGCTCCTCACAGCGTGGTATTGAAGGTAGGCCAACCGGATGATCCGTGGCTAGCACCCGTGTTTGTACGTGGATCAAGTAACATGGGTATATACGTGTACTCTGGAAAATGCATGTACTCTGGAAACGAGTCAGCTGCGTTCCGTCTGCATCTGGACAAATGGGGATCACGAGTACCTCGTATCTCCAAACGCCGCCACCCGCAGCGTGTGAGAGAGCTTCATTACGGGGTTACGATCAACATACAAGTTGAACGAAACCCTCGGCAGGACTCCATCGGCCCCTTCTTTCTTTGAGATGGCTGAAGGAGCGGGGCAACACTGATGACAGATGTCGCCTCATACGTGTCGCTAGCGGTGAAGCTCCTCCAAGCTGACCGTTACCGTCATAGTCCATCGGCCAGACGCGGTTATCGAGGCAGCTGACACATGCCATCGTGACAATGTCGACTCCGGAAGTTGAGAATGTTGATTATCATGCCCCGGAGTATGCTAGGTCATGGGGAGCGCTTACGAACCTAGCCTGACAGCTTATGCCATCAGGCAAATCTAGGCAAACGTAAGGCTGTGATGGGACTAGCAATGAACCCTCATTGAGGCTCTGCGGTTGTCTATATATGAGAAAGCCTTCGCCCTGAACATCATGGTCGTGAGTAGACGGAGCTGGGTGTCTGGTAGCCGATTTTTCTTTGCTTTCGAGCCTCTTTGACCAATCAACGCCGCGCTAGTCTACGCCTGCCACTATCTCCCCATGGTCAATGCAAAACTTTCATGTTCTCGAATTGCGCATGCCGGCTCGCCGCTTATTCTTCCCGCCGATGCTGTCACCAGTTTCGAGCTTGGCTGTTGCAAATTCACCCTTTTCTTCGCCCGTTCAGGCATATCTTACCGTTCAGGCTATCAGAAAGACATCAATCTCAGGCCGCCATTTCTGTGCCCCCTAAAATGTTCATGTTCGGCTTTCGTCGGATTGTGCTCTCGAACTACAGGCCATGCAACTATCACCTGGATCGCCAGGCCTCTACCTAATGCAGAGCAAGGTGTGTCATCTGATGGACAAGCTCGCTGTCTTGCAGTGCTAGAGCAAAAGCTAATATAGTGCTCCCTTCCAGCCAAACAGATCCAACCTCTCAGCTGGCATTCGAACCCCCCATAGCGCCACTGACACGCGGGGGTTTGGTAGCCCCCCATGTGGCAACACGTCTCAGTCGAACGGACTCTTGGGTGGTATAGCAGGGCCCGTCGATGTGGCTCTCGCAGCTTAAATATGTTGTTCAACATTGGGTCAACCTATTTTCTAGCCCTGGCTTAAGTCCGCTATGGTTAGTGCTTTGATACCAGTCCTGAACAGTATTATCGAGCGGTAAACGGTCCAAAGACGTGATATGGGGATAATGACCACCCCACGGGTCATCAAAGTCAAAATGGTTGGGCTCGCCCGCACATAGCCCGGTATCTGGTAATGGGCCAGCCCTGGGCCATCGTGTTGAGCCTCAATGTGGTCTCTTCGCCTATAAGATGCCTTTCGCAGTGAGGGGAAAAGCAGCCCTAGGATCCCAAGATCATCACTACCTGACTGAGATCAGCGGCATACAGTTGACCAATTGCGCCGACGGACACTCTCTCGGCTCCACTCGCTATGCACCGATCAAATGCGTCCTCCTCATCCGGGAAATTCTCGGGATGGGGTTCTTCAAGTTCTGGTCATGGGAGTAGTCCACCAAATCGAGGGAGTCCACCAGGTGGTCCGCCAGGAAATTCGGCACCGCGGGTTAGTAAATCAGACATTTTAAATGTTGTCAAGCTGACAACAGGTAGCCTCTCTCGTCCTCAGGGAATGTGCCAGCCAAACCCAAGCACCTAAGCTTTATCTTTCGAGTCGTCCTACTAGACGTTGACTTTCAAAAGCAAAAACCCCGGTCTACCAAACCTCCTCAGCGGTGGTTGCCCCCCACCAAATCAAGTGCTTTGGACGAGAAGGAGTCCTACCTCTTTCGTTGGAAAGGCGGCAATGTGAAACATCTGGCGAACGATAGTAAGATTGGGAAGCTCAACCTGAAGGAGTATAAGCACAGTGCGGCCACCGTCTTCACGCAATATCCATCGACTCATCATCTACTCGCAGTACTCTGCGATGCGCAGATTTATGATGACTTCTCCAGGCCAGATGCGATCTGGATAGACCCGAGCTTTGACCACCATGAAGCTGGTGGACAAAGAGGCATATATTCTTACCTTACGATACTAGGTGACGAGGCACGTCTAGCTGCTCCTATGCCATCTCATTGGATCGACCAGCTCTTGCTCCCAGTCTATGACTACCAACCAAGTCAAGCAACCCTTCGCGGACCGTCGAGGCCGAAAAATGCAGGCCTCATTGGCCATCTATCCCTACTCCTGTCCTTGGCCGTCTTCACATGCCCAGAAAGTGCGCTAGTTCAAGTGCTTGAGAGTTGTGTTAAGCCCGGAGCGTGGGGTAAACACTCTATGAAGTTCCCAGCGGGCCGTAAGTTCACCTGTGTATGATATTCACCTGGAAAAGAAAGATTAACAAATTACAGATGAGAAGTATCGTGGAATGGCCATTACCATATACTATGATCCCGAAAACCCTGAATGGTCCAATGAAGACCTCCTCAACAAACTTCAAGACGGCGAATTTGGCCCCTTCTATGGCCCGAGTCCTTACAAATCAACCTGATAACGCCCTGAAACGTGGCAATGACTTGCTGTCATCTCCGTTGGACGGCTTTCAATAATTCTTGGCTGGGCGTGTTGTTGGAACATGGTAATAGATGTGCTGTCATCAACGTCGTCAGCAGCTTACGTGTTTTGAATACCCTTTGGAGTCTGCCGTCGTTCTGTATTTGCGACTCTGTTCATGCATTCGGGGAAACGGCTAATGTCACTGCGTTTGATTCATGCTGGGTTTTGTCTTGCGTTCGTCCCTCGCGCTCCATTGTATCTTGAGCGACTCATTTTACATCGTTAGTATTGTTGTTCTGCTTCATTGGAATGGAATTTCAAGCGTTGGCAAGACATGATCACTATGGATTCTTCTCATGAATGTTTTGCGCTTCTAAGCTATAATATATCTATCAATGGCTATGCCCTATGAGTCTTTGCCACAGTATCTTTCAGCCAGCCACGGACACGGAAAACTCCACGCCCAGCAATGCAGTATTGCGGATCATTGCACATCCGGCAAGCGCACTGCGATATCCCCAGACTGTGTGATATATCTTACCCACGGCAACGAAGGATATTGCAACTATGTCATCGGTTAGCGTCGCACTGGCGTTTAATGAAACTAGAACGTCGGACAGGACTAGGATGTCGGACTCGTCGCACCGGACCGCAATGTTCAGCACATCCCAGTTTGGTGGCGCACGGATACTGGCCCCCAAAACATAAGGGGAAGCATCCAGATCCCGGTCGCCCGCCGCAGAGCCTCACGGCAGAAGCCTCCCCGGCGCCAATCATGCAGGCTTATTCAATCGTTGGAAGCGAGAGATGACCAAAAGGGGGGGTGGTTGGATAAAACGAAATCGCCAGCACGTACCTTCGGCTCTATAATTTTCAAATACCGAACCTGAATACCGCTCGTGGTGAAATATGGTATCTCGAACTTCACACTGATTGGTCTCTTTCCCTTTCCTCCCTGTCCAGCACCCCCCATACTCCCTCCGAACCCACCTGTCATGCCGCCTCCATGTTCGTCATCTCCTTTTACCGACGGGAGGCCCAATTCTGCGCGCATGAGAAACTCTTTGCCCCCACCGAACTGCTTGATCTTCCATATTATAGCGCTCTTCTCCGGGGCGTAGTGCACGCTACCAATGTTTGTGCGAAAACGTGGGGAGTCGGCGTCTTCGGGGACGGGGACAAGGATTTCGACGTTGTTGGCTGTAGAGCGACGTTTGAATTGCGCGCGCGCCTATAGTGGTGCAATCACAGCGCATTAGTGCAAGCCTCAGATACTGGCAAGGCTAGGTGCTTTTGGAAATGTACTGACCTTCAGTGTGAATTCGATCCTTGATCCAGAATGCGAACGAACGTCGCTCTCCACCCATATCAATGGCTTCACCTGTGTGTTCAGTCGATAGCTCATGAGCTCGAACTCCCCATCCGGCGGTATAAAGCTTATCGTCCTGTCATTTTCAAACCTCGACAGCCGTACGCATTGATGGAACTTGACATCCTCCATCTCCACGGCCTTCCCTCGTGTAGCCCGTCCAGTCGTCTCAAACATCACTTTATCGTTCAAGCCTAGCCGCAATTCAGGCATTCCTGAGAGGTAGCATTTCAATTTGACTGCCCCCAAGATTTCGGAGCGCAGAACATTGCCGGTAGAGGAGACGAGGAGGTTGAGCGACTCGATCACGTCAAGGAAAACTTCGTTTTTGCGGTAGCGGATCCCTTCTGACCGCCAAGAGACGGCGTTTGTGACAGCTATAGGAGGCCGGGCTTGGATTTCGAGCTTATGTGATTCTTGCGTAATGTACCTGTAGGCGATACGCCCCAATTAGCTACCCAGCATCCAGACAAGATAGCATCAGGCAAATAGAACCCACTCTTGTAATATCTTACTCTCCGTAGTCTGTGGATATCCGAAATCCATCATCTCATCTAGTAATTCGTATATAATCACAAAGTTGTCTCGTATTGATTCTTCCTCTAGCTCTTTGAAGTACTCAGTAAATACTTCGACGATTTTGTGCAGGAAAAGAAGGATTTCGGCGGCATTGGTGTTGCGTTTTGTGAGGGCGAGAAGGTAGAGGTTGTTGTGGCGGATGTAGAGGTACTAGTATGACCAAAAAGATTAAGTGAGCGACTACGTGGGCAGGTGAGAAGGGGGAATAGTACGTTGACGCCTTCGTCTGAGAAACAGGGTGGGACGGCTGAGCTTTCTTCTTCTGCTTCGGAGAGGAGGACAGGAAATTTTTCGACAGCCGACATCGGGATGTCTCCTCTGTAGTTTCGGGCGAGGAGGGTCTGGTATGGATGTTAGCTATGAGTTCAATTGCTTGTGTGTTTAGTGCAGCGTTACTTTGCCCTTCAGGTCCAGGAAGAAGACTGCTGAAGCCATTTCTAGAGATTGACTAAGGAGATAGGAGGTACTATCGGCCTGGCATTTTGTAGCTCGTAAAGTCCTCAAGTGCTGTCCCTGTCGTGGAAGCAGTCGAGGCAGCCTCAGTGAAGAGCAACTTGATGCCGAGACCCCACCCAAAGCGGTTAGCCGCGAAATTGGCCTCTATCATAATTTCTGCTTCCGCGAAATAAATTTTCTCCATTAACGCGCCCATTAGACAGTGCTGTTCAACAGATCTGCGACTGACCTGGCTTTCTGTCGGGCTCGACTGTGGGATATTCCTATTGCTGAATGTTGCGATTTCGTGGCGCGGAGAGGAAAGTACGAGGGTTCCATTAAGAACTGGCCGAGTATTTTATTCTGTTGCTTGGGCGGTGTCAGAGGGACCGTACAGATGATTCTGTGAGGGAAAGATTTGGCGTTTCTCACTGTTGTGGGAACTACAATCGAATTGTCCATGGGTCGTAGCTTGTATGCCATAAAATTTGAAATTGGAGCCATTGGACTGAATGCCTTCTATCTGGAGGTATATTACCCAGATCCTGTATGTACGAACGCCTGTGATACGTCTCCGCTATGCCAGGCGCCTTCTTTGATGCAATGCAGTTGCTCATTAGCTCAGCCCAGTTGCCCCAATATCCTCTCTCTTGCAACAGTGTTGGCAACGTCTCCACCTTTCTGTAGTGCAACAGCCCCCACAATCGCATATAATGCCTGTGAGATAACCATCGGTAGTCCAGAACCTTCGAGGTTACTGATCTGTCGACGATATCGTTAGCCGGCTTCCATCTACCAATGAGAATTGACTACATACTCTTTTGGGTTTCCAACGTGCGACCTCATCCAGTCCATATCTCTCCGCTAGTCGGGCCATCCTGCTCTTCTCTGTGATCATCAACTTGGATTGTTCAGAGAGACCGTTGAGACCATCCAAGGCTGGGTGTCTATAAGGTTCTCGCCCGTATTCGTCTTGAACTGGGGGCTGGTCTATGGCAGAGGATCTGTGGATCAGGGCGAGAGACGCTTGTAGCTCGACTATCCTCCTGCCTGATCATCTCATATATCAGCTCTATCCATCCTAAGCCAATTCAGATGTCCATTTGCCCATACCTAAGAACGATAGCCTATCATTGAACCCTCTCCTTCCGTGATCGAAGCTTTTATGGGTGACAGCCAACCACTTCACCTCTTCTGTAAGCATTTCATCCCCTCCGTTTCCCAAAACTCGATTGTAGACCTTGTCCAAGCGTTCTGGATCTGTGTTGACCTCGAAATCATTATTGGGCACAGGAGGTTTCGAGCGAACGGGGGCCATCATTCGAGGAGGAGTCGACGCCCAACGTGGACCTTCACGGAGCTCGCGACCCCTGTTGCTATATTGCTGGAATTCATCGTGACATTTTTGGGAGGTGCTGATTGCTCTTGTGGGCGTAGCGGCTGCTGGATCTGATGGAAGCAGGGAGGCGCATCTGCATGCTGCTTGTCGTTTGAGAGGCTTTGTGAGGCCGGCAAAGCTACAGACAGATAGTGGTTTCGACATGGAAACGATCTACACTGATTGACAGCTGAACAAAGGAAATACACTGGGTCGTTGTTGCTGTTGGAAGGAGGTACTTTGGTACTTGCGGCGAAAACCCGTACTAGTTCAACTCCGCCGTTCACGTCGCGCTGCGCGTCTTCAGCTGAACCTTTCCTGACGCTGTGAAGTTTGCTTTGTTGCTAGCTAGCCTCTTGAGATTCGAATATGACTATGGATCGTAGTTTTTCGCTTGCAGAATGTCTTGCTGACGCCCTACCGGAGGCCTGTCGCTTCAATGTTCATCATCTATCCACCCCCCCAACTTCCTGCCCCGCCATCTT
>JASZXT010000743.1:0-12716 GCA_035521555.1 Lecanoromycetidae sp. Uapishka_2 | reverse complement strand
AAGCACCTCCAGGGTACGTCTTCCCCATCCTCCCCATCCATAATCCCACGACACGAGGAATCCATAGAAACTCAGCAACCTCACCCACAGTTCCACGCCGACAACCTCTCCTCCGCACACGTCTACCTGCGCCTCGCCCCCAGCCAAACCTGGGATGCGATTCCAGCGGCGCTGGTGGAGGAGTGTGCGCAGTTGACGAAGGCGAATTCGATTGAAGGTGTGTCTCTATATGTACATACATACATACATACATACATACATACGTACCCTTTACCTACTCGATGACTATAAGGGGCGTGTAGAATATGGTAAAGGGGATAAAGGGCTAAGACGTGGTATCTAGGTAATAAGAAAGACAATGTTACGGTGATATACACGCCATGGGCGAACCTGCTCAAGAATGCGGGGATGGCTACGGGGCAGGTGTCTTTTTATGATGCGAAGAAGGTGCGTTTATTACTATTCTTCTTGATACACATACCTCTACATACGATCTATCCCATTGTCTTTGCAGACCCGCTTATTTACCGTACTCGATGTATAGACAAAGCGAACTCTCGTCCCCACCCGCACGAACGCAACGATAAACCGGCTCGAAAAAACCAAGAAGATTCAATCCCCCGACGATCTCTTTGCGGCGAAAGAAGCACATCTCGCCTCGCAGCGAGCGGAGAGGAGGCGAGAGGCGGAAAAGAAGAAGAAAGAGGAGGAGAAGGTTATGCGGGAGCGGCGGGAGGAGAAGGAGAAGAGGGAGAGGGGGTATGATGATTTGATGGCGAGTGGAGAGGGAAGGAGTAATGAGGATGGGTTTGATGAGGATGATTTTATGTGACATCAGTGGCCTTTGAGGAAAGTAGGCGACATCCATGCACGGCAAAGCGTGCTTGCAAGATGAATAGCAGGCGGTTGAATAGCAAGCGGATGAGTAGGTTGTTCAGAAGCAAATTTGCATTGATTTGCATGCTTCCAAAATATCTCTCCACAACATGATTACATTAGAATCGAAGTGGATCCACCGATCCTAGTATTACATATTTAAGTCATCGTTCTTCCAAGATCAGATCAGGCCAGAGCAAGTATTGCCAGAAGAAACGAATCCCTAGCTCATTTGTATTTAGAAGCCGAAATGGCGTTTTCTTTTGACGATGACTGACGTTTGGGAGAAGACCCTGTCCAGATTGCATACCATATACTTTGCAAAACCATCCACGTTTCTTCGTTGTTATATCGCGACTCTATAATGATGATGTGAAAGGCCCCGAGGTCGCGCAGCAATCCCAGCCTTTAGATGATGAAAGACGTATCTCATGCCTCTATGAATTTACCGGTTCAAATCCCACTGGGGTCTCAAACTTTCGTTCCAGTCAAGCTTGGTGCCGACGACCTCTTTTGGTATCCGACTGACCCTGTAGGCGCCGGTGCGTATACTGTGGGCTGCAGACGCTGACATGCCGCTACGATTTGAACGAATTGAACCGGCATCTGAGGCAGTGCCCTCACGATCCTTGAAGCGGGGTGGAGGTGCGAAGTCTAGGCCGGTGAAGGTACCTGACCTACGCAAGAGATGTCTGTCCATATGATTAGCTTTCTCTTCATTTGGCTACGATCGAATAAGACTTACGGGCTTGGCATAGCAGCGAGATCATCAAACGAGGATTGAAGAGGCATATGAGGGGCGACCATTGGCGAATACGGCCTCAGTCCTCCTCTGGGGCTCTCTGGACGCCCAGCCTGTCGATCTTTCGCAGATGTCGGTGGAGCAAAGTCCATCGAGTTAAAGAGGGCAAATGAGTCGTCTTTCAACAGGTGAGGCGTGGGTAGCACATTCAACGCCTTTGGTGGAGGCAGTTGCTTCTTCGGCGGACCACGACCCGGAATGCCGCGCCCCGATGAAGATGAGAAAGCTCGAGCTCTTGGGGGCATCAACCGCGAACTGCCAGACATAGTGGCAGCATGTTGTCGCCCGAATCTCGGTGGCGCACGTGCTGGTGGTGTCATGGCTCGTCGACCCATTGGCTCAGCGAAGGGACGACCACGCTGCTCAGGGTAATGAGGTTGATTGGTGACGACTTGATTCGAGACTGGGTCGAACATAGCGCCGTCGCCCTGGTATCCTTGGTCGTAGTCCTCGTAGTATCCTCCTGCTGCCTGCATTGCTCCTGGTTTTGAATCATCGAAGTATTCTTTGTAGAAGGACCTGATCCGATTTGCACGTTGTTCTGGATTGTCAGTTGGGTCATCTGGTGGCAATGGTCGCATGCCCATCGACAACCTTCGCACATCATAACCAAGACCGTTCGTATCATCAACGCCATGCGCATACTCGTCGATTGAGGCCATGTACGCTTGACTAGACCGACGATTTGAGTCGTACAGCCCCTGCTGTGAGTCATGGGGTGATGGAGGTGTCACCTTAAGGCCGTCGCCATACTCGCTAGAATCATCAAAGAAATGCTCGTATTGGGCTGTCTCGGACGCACGTAGAGACTGTCCCCTTGGTGGTAGCGAGCCTAGAGGGTTATTCGAAGGGGGTGGTGACTTCCGATTTATCTGCTCTGGAATATTGATGGACGGGGGAGGTGACTTTCTGGTTGATGTTTGCTGCAGATTTGAGGACGGAGTGGATGGGAATTCATTAGGGGTAGCATATTCGCTTCTTTGGCCGAGAAGATCCGATGATGGCTCTCTACTATGAATAAAGGCACCCAGATAATTGTTGCTTTTGCGAAGGTCGGCACCGTTCTGTTCCATGTAGGAGTCGCGGGTATCTAGCAAGGGGAAGCTAGGTGAAAGACCAGCGCTCTGTGGACTTGATGGTACTGCCTTCCGGGGCATCTCCTTTACTGCGTCTGGCATGCGAATCTCAGGGACGGGAGAGCGATTGGTAGGTGGCATGGATCTTGACATCCGTTGAGCATCGCCAAGCAAATCTTGTTTCATGTCATCGCGGGGACCGCGCCTGAATGAGCCTGAGCCGTTGTCACTTGAAGAATCATCGGCACCTCTGCGAGCAATCTTATACGAGTGCATGGACTTGGTGTCAGCAGAGGTGTAAACGGTAGCTGGTCGATAACGGTCATCTTGGCTGTGAATGGTACGGGACATAGAGTGCAGAGACTCTCGAGAGCCGCCAAGCCCTGGCGGTAGAAGATAAGGGCTGCCGACATCCAGGTCCATTGACATGCCACGAGGGCGGCCATTCTTTTCGGTGCCCAAGTCGGTGATTGACATTTCAGGCCCACCTTTCTTGCTCTTTTTCCTCCCTCTCGTAGAGGCAGACGTCTTTGGATCCCAGCCGAAGTCGAGGGATTTGTGCGGGTCGTTGGCATCTTCTACACGAAGTCTTTTGACGTGTTTCCGGTGGAGATAGATGAAGATAACCATAGCGAGGAAAAGAGGAATTAGGATGCCCAGCGCAACGGGTAAGGTGACATTACCCGCGTCGGTAGGTTTTTGACATTGTGGACTCGAGCTATTGGAATTACTGCAGTCGTTGGTCGAGTCAGTTGAATCACGTTTAAAGAGTGAATGCAATGTGTCCATAGGCTTCTCAACAAAGTCTTCGAAAGATGGTGGCTTTGGTAGAGCAATTGCGTTGGGTATTCTCTTGTGGAGATGAATGCCGTGATGGCTATGGTGCAATCGTCGACCCATGGTGTCTTGGTGTGCACCGAGAAGAAGAAATCAAGACTACGTCTTCAAAGATACAACTTTCTTCCTAGTCCATCTTCTCGGAGTCGTAAAGGGTGGTGGACAGTGGGCGATGGTTGGCAGTTGGAGGAGGCGCGAGTTTCTTTATTGACAAGGGAAACTACAATGGTAAAGAAGGAGTACGAATGAGATCAAAAGAGTGACTGTTTACTGCATAGGAATGAATGAATGAACTGGTACCGAAGTGACCGTAGCTGTCGACTTTGTGTGAGTTGGTGAAGGAAGGTGGAGGTCGAGATTTGGCAGAGTTGGAGGGAGAGAGGCGGCCCCTGAAGCATTTGTGACGCCATTGGTTGGATTCTTTTAGCTCGAAGCGACCAGGAAATTGGCCTTTCACTCTCTGACGATCCCCGTTGGGTTTTCGACTTTCTTTCTGCCAGCCTACGAATTCATCGTCTGCTTTTCGAGCCTGCCTAAATCTTTCAGCTTTCGTCTCTACAGCTACTACAGAGTGAGGACAGCGGAGGAATTGGGGCCTTTGACCGTGTGATTCTTCTGCCCGTTGAGCCATTATTATCCAGGTTCAACGGGCACCAAGACACGCGAGGCACGGGAAATTGCTTGGCTCAGGTACAACCGAGTCTAGTCGGCTTTGGGGCTAGTTCAGAGGTAGCCAATCGAGCCAATAAAACGCCTTCCCGTTCAGACTCCGCCTCGTCCGCCTGGAAATTCTCTTAACGTCTTGAGCGTCACGTGCTAGCGATTGTTGTGTCGCTGAAACACTGAGACTTATCCACTTATTCTATGTCCTGAGAATGAAGCCTTGACTGTCATATCAATTCCCCATTTGTTTCGGGACCTGCGAGCTACCGCTGGCTTCTAGCGAGAGCCTTGTTGATCCCGCTGCTTACAGTGGTGCAGTCAGAAATACAACCTATGCCTCAATTGCGTGTTTGAAGCTTGAGGGTGAAGAAGTGCCTGCGTCACAGTTGTCTGGCACCGAAAAGAATATATCCATCTAGCAATACCAGAGGCAGATATCCGTTCCTGTGTCCTGTAACCCAGAGGTTGTGTTAGGTCCATGGAAGGATTTCCCAGGAAAGACTAGGATCGATTTGAGCACTGATAAAGGTGGTATCACTGCTTGTTGACTAAGCTGCAGTGCATTACGGGACTGCGCACTTTACTACTATCAGGCCGATGAGGAGATGGGTGACCATGCCCAATTTTGGACATCTATGTCTTGCGAAATTACTAGTGTCCAAGCACCGTATGGAAGAAAGATCGCTCTGAACTACAACCGATGTTTGTATACTTCCTCTGTACGAGTGTGCGCGGAATGCTTGACTTCGTTGATGGAACACTACCGAGTTTTCTTGTCCAGGTTACAGACGCGTCTTGATTTCAGGTTCTCTGTACAGCATAAAATTTACCGGGCAACGTCTCGAAATACCGTGCTGTTCAAGAATCAGTACAGTTTAAAGCATATCAGATGAATTATTCTTATGATCTACATATTGTGCGAATGACGGCGTCTCGGATACCGCTGATCTTTATACCATTCAAGGCTTGAGACGAACTGTTCGGCTATTTGAGGTACACAGACTAGAAGGACTACGATTGAAGTTTCTCGTTACTATACGCACAATCGTCAGAGATGCAGGGCTGTTTCAGTAGCAAAGGCACCCGGTAATGAGCCGAGTATCTTTTCAATCCTCTCACAACGGATGTGTCCAAAGTTTCTACATTTTAGAAAAGACCAATGTCCTTTTCTCTCTGGTCGTCTTGATGGAGGTCTCCCAAGATTTCAAGGTCCTTGTATCGCAAGGATGAGCTGCTTCGCTGATTCGGAAACCCACTAGCTGACCGTCCCTTTCATTCCTGCTTCGTTTGGTGCCAACTATAGTCGTATGGAAGAGGTCAGATTGATTGACATGGTGGAAACCGGGTGTGGTCATCTGGATTCGTTAGTCATGTCGAGGATGCACATCGTCGAATTCAGTCTTGAGAATCCTTAGGCTGGAAGGCTAGAGCTACTCTTCTCCAAGTCTCTCGATTGCCAGTCAATCAATGTCAATGCCAAGAAAGGGTTCATACGTTGCATGTCATAAGCATTCTATTTTCAGCCCGAGGAAAGTGACAAGGAAGGAACAAGTAAAATTGCTTGGTCGTCTCCTTACTAGCTCAAGACAGCTGATAACCTGAGTCTCGTCGAATGTGAGCATTGATGGTGAACGTCCTGATGTTCACAGCAAGGTCGTATTTGAGGCTCTGAGAGTAGAGCTGATGCGCGGCTATAAACTGCTATCATTTGTCAATGGCGCGCTTCCGTCTACCTAATTCATGCGACCAACATCGTGCTTCTCCAGTTGTTTCAGACTCCACGCAGAGCTCTTGACTACGACATTTCACAACGTGGCCGCATATCGGAGGGATCTTGCATGCATTGATAGATGCTGTTTTTGTCATTTCCGAAACAAACAGCATACGCGGCCAAAGAGAAGGGACCTATCGGAATTTCAATTACCATGTCATCGCTCAGGTACCATTCATGCGTACAAGATAATGATCACGGTCGGCTATTTTGTAGATCCAGGGGAGCAAAACGGCTAGAAGTGTTGCACCTTACGGACTATTTACACAAGAAGACCCTGAGACTTGCTCAAAGTGGTAGATTACCGGCATGAAGACACTCAACCGCCATGCGAGGGTCGTATAAGCATTGTACATTTCCACATAGACTTTGTCTTTCTGGCTGTGCGAGCACGAATGTTGTCTGCGAATACACGTTCTTTACGGAGGCTCCTGCTTGCGTTGTCTTCATAAAGTTCTGTCTCTCCTTTACAGCCTCGTCACCAGGTTGACGTACTGTTGACGTTCTAAGAATCAACGCGCATCATGCTTGCCTGTATTCTATTTGCATTGGCCGCTACGGCTGCGGGACAGCCTACACATTCTTTTTCGAAAAGAGCCAGCTATCCTAATGGCATCGCCACTTTCAACAACTATGCTACCCAAAGCAGCACGGTCTGTGGAGTAAAGTCAGGTAAATCATACGAGATTCCAACTTTGCAAGCTTCCAACTCGATCTAGTCCGTACGTTACTAAGATACGTTATTAGGACAATCCGGTACATATGGTGCTGCAGCCGGTGACCTGTCCCCGGGCATCTCTGGCGGTACCTGCCCTGGCAGCATTAATCCATCGAATTGCAATGGGCAGTCCCCAATAATCGCCGCCGCCCCACAATGCCCTCAAGGAAATTGTGGGAAGTGTTATAAGGTGACCAATAACGGAGGGGTCGGGGCAACAATAGGTGGCGTGGGAAACTCTGTCATTGTGCAAATTATCGATAGCTGCCCGGCGGCCAGCCCAGAAAATTATTGCAAAACGGATATGCCTCTGAATCAGAGGTGTGGGGACCCAAGCACTAATCAGCTGGATATTGACCAGAGCGCTTATGTGGCTCTGACGGGTCAGCCATTTGGCAGTGTAAGCGCTGGAGATTCTCACTTGGAAAATGTGTGCTGACAGCTTCTTAAAGGGACCCACGTTGACCGTTTTCATTGAAGACTCTGATTGCTCAGGGAATGTCGGCTCAGGTCAGATTGGAGTTACGACCAACGAGAAAGACGCTCTGCATGTTGTACCAGGCATTCAAGCCGGGCACTCGCCATCTTCTACGTCGTCGTCAAGTCTTCAAAGTTCTACAGCGTCGCAAAGTCCACCACCACCGAGCTCAGCACCTCAGACATCGTCAGCATCAATTTCGATAACAGCGAATTCTACATCTCCATTCCTACCAGCTTCTGCAAGCTCGTCCAGTGCGCCAAACCCTCTATCGAGTACCACGAGTAGCTCGAATTCGTCGGGCTTGTATATGGATGGTGAGTGTGATGATGAGTCTGAGTAAAGCATTACTGAGCTGAATGTCTTCGGCAGAGGATAGATTGATTAGGCTGGTCGGTTTGAAGATAGTGCATGATCGTCTGATGATAGTGCATGATCCTTCATAATAACTTCTGGAATCAATAAGTTCAAGCTGTGTCGACAGCTACGATGAATACCTCAATAAACGCCGTGACCTGGTACCTTATCTATTCTACGTAGATTCTAAAATACCGTATATGAGCCACTTCTTGACCTTGTATTCAGCGGTACGGTTCAACGCAACGGGCCCGCTAAGCCTGTAAAAAGACAAATCGGAGGGAGGCTTCGAGCCCCTCACGAACGTGGTCTGCAGTGTGCAGCCTCTGCTAAATCTCTGAATTACACAAATTACGTAGCCGGAAAGGAATTCGAAATGCTGGTTTTTCAGAAGTTATACGCTGTGTTTTCAAGGGAAAAGCCAATACAATTTCAGACCGTCAGAGAAAACACTTAGAAAATCCCTTCCCTACGAAACCCTCTAGCCCCTCTCCCCCTCTTTGTTGCTATTGCACTCCGGTTATACTTCGGCTATATAATGCCAAGCCGGACGTCACTTCAGGCTACGCCGACTTAGCAAAAGGCGCCCATTTGAGCCTCTACTGTTAACACGCCTTCACGCGAAACACACGCAGAATCTCCTTCCTACCTGACCAAACCTAATCGAGGCACATAGCTTGGGCTACCTACAGTTTATGCTTAGGTTCCCCCAATCCACAGACATATCCTTTACACCTCAAGCCTGTAATTACACCTCACTGCTTTGCCCCACCGACCGCAGCGGGTGTTCAAGACACAAGACACGAAGCCGAATCTTTTTGCCTGCTGGTGGCTACATATATTGTCATAGACCGTATCTGAGGAGCGTCTTTCAAGTGCTGGAGTACCACGTCCCTAGAAGCTCATCTGGAGCAACGGACTCAAGATGTCTCTCTCAGTACCCGAGCTAGACGTGTTAACCAAGCAGTTTTTTGAGGGCCGCGGTGAAGTGGTAGGTTGAATAGAAGCTTGTATGATTGATTCAGCATTATGAGTATTGATTGGTACTACAGCAAAAGCAAGCCCAGAACACCTTGAACCAGGTATTAATCCTAAGTCCCCGGATGATGCTCCAGCACAAATAACGTAATGTCTAGTTCAAAGAAAACCCAGATGCTTGGCTACTGGTGGATAAGATCTTGCAGGAAGCTGAATACCCTCAAACCAAATGTGAGCCCGAAAATACCTCCAACATGTGGGTGCTTTACTAACAATAGCTAGATATCGGTCTACAAGTCCTCGATAATGTCATCATGACCAAGTGGAAGGTTTTGCCAAGAGAGCAATGTCAAGGTAAAAGCTTCCAAATGAGACTTCATTCGGTAGAGACTAAAACAGATTGCCAGGCATACGAAATTTCGTCGTTAACTTCATCATCCAGAGCTCCAGCACAGAGGAGAGCCTAAAGTCGCAGCGAACCTTCCTCAACAAGCTGAATCTGGTGCTCGTGTCTATCCTCAAGCAAGAATGGCCCCACAACTGGCCGACCTTCATCAACGAAATCATCTCCTCCTGCCATACCAATCTATCTATCTGCGAAAACAATATGGCCATTCTACGGTTGCTGTCGGAAGAGGTGTTCGACTACTCCGCAGATCAGATGACTTCGGCGAAGACAAAGAACTTAAAGAGCACAATGTGTGCAGAATTTTCTTCGATCTTCCAGCTATGCTCGGAAGTCTTGAATACTGCCAATCAGACTAGCCTGATCAACGCGACTCTTGAGACACTCCTTCGCTTCTTGAACTGGATCCCGCTGGGCTTCATATTCGAAACCCCAATCATCGAAACGCTGAGGAGTAGATTCTTGAAGGCTGCTGAATTTCGTAATATATCTCTCAAATGTCTGACGGAGATCGGAGGTCTACAGATAGGCCCCCAGTACTCATACGACGAGAAGCTTGTGCAGATGTTCACGGAAGTCATGACCACGGTGTCGGAGATCATTCCTTTATCCGTGAGCCTCAAGGAGTCATATGAAAAGAGCAGTTCGAGAGACCAGGAGTTCGTGCAAAATTTAGCGTTGTTTTTATGCAATTTTTTTTCGGTTCATCTTAACGTGAGTGGACCAATCATTACTGTACAACTTCCTAGCTGATCCTCTCTAGCTTATCGAAAACCTACCGACGAAAGACTACCTCAATCATGCCCACTTCTACCTCATACGGATATCTCAAATCGACGACCGAGAGATCTTCAAGATTTGCCTCGAATACTGGACTAAGCTAGTACAGGAGCTATATGAGGAAGTACAGCAATTACCTGTCACAGACATCAATCCTCTGATCAGCATGAATACAAGTGGTCTGTCGAATGGCGGTGCTCCTCATCCGAGTGTCCTACAGAACTACCCACTACGCAAGCACAAGTACAACGAAGTCCTCTCGCATCTTCGACAAGTCATGATTGAGAAAATGGTTCGGCCCGAGGAGGTCTTGATTGTAGAGAATGACGAGGGCGAGATTGTTCGCGAATTTGTTAAGGAGAGCGATACAATCCAGCTCTACAAGACTAGTCGCGAGTGCTTGGTCTACCTGACGCATCTCGACGTCGTCGACACCGAGCAGATCATGTCAGACAAGCTGGCTCGGCAAGTGGATGGCACCGAATGGTCTTGGTCTAATTGCAACACTTTGTGCTGGGCCATTGGATCGATATCTGGTGCCATGAACGAAGAGACTGAAAAACGCTTTCTTGTTACTGTCATCAAGGACCTGTTGGGCTTGACTGAGATGAAGCGAGGCAAGGATAACAAGGCCGTTGTTGCCAGTAATATTATGTACATCGTTGGGCAGTATCCACGTTTCCTGAAAGCCCACTGGAAATTTCTCAAAACTGTTGTTAACAAGCTCTTTGAGTTCATGCACGAGACGCACGAAGGTACGCCTCGAAAGAGAATGTTTTATCAGACAATGCTAAGACATGAATAGGTGTTCAGGACATGGCTTGCGACACATTCATCAAGATCGCTAATAAATGCAAGCGCCATTTCGTGGCTCTGCAAGCCGGCGAGTCAGAGCCGTTCATCGACGAAATTGTTCGAACTTTGAGAAAAATCACTGTGGACCTGAGCCCTCAGCAAGTACACACGTTCTACGAAGCTTGCGGACACATGATTAGCGCTCAAGGCCAAAAGCCAATCCAGGAGAGATTGATTGCGGAGCTCATGTCATATCCGAACACAGCGGTACGTCTTTTCATCCTGTGGCCTATTTGAATTATGCTAATCGGGGAATGTTCAGTGGGATCAAATCATCACAAATGCAAACAACGATCCTACAATCCTCCAAGATGGCGAGACCATCAAGATTGTGGGCAACATCATGAAAACTAATGTCGCAGCTTGCACGTCCATAGGCAGCTATTTCTACCCCCAGATTGGACGCATATACCACGATATGTTATCTATGTATCGAGCAACAAGTCAGATGATTTCAGACAGTGTGACTCGAGACGGTAAGAAAATTCTATAAAGCTTTAATTGATAGCAATATTGATGTGATCTAGGTCTCATTGCGACTAAGATGCCCAAAGTCCGCGGTCTTCGAACTATCAAGAAGGAGATCTTGAAGCTCATCCAAATCTACGTGGAAAAATCTGACGACTTGGACATGGTCAATGCTAACATTGTACCACCATTGCTAGACGCTGTTCTTGTAGATTACAATCGAAATGTGGCCGACGCTCGAGACGCAGAAGTCTTAGACGTAATGACTACAATCATTAGCAAGCTAGGTGTACGTTGGACCATCCATACCTCGAAGTACTCGGTTAGGGCCGTTCTTCGTGGCTTTGAAAGTTTATGCTAAAATCTTGCAGGGCCTCATGTCCGATAAAGTGCCCACCATCATGGAAAATGTTTTCGAGTGCACTCTCGAGATGATCAACAAAGATTTTTCCGAGTACCCACAACATCGAGTTGAGTTTTTTAAGCTACTGCAAGCCATCAATCTGTACTGCTTTCCTGCACTACTCAAGCTGGACGGTCGCCAGTTCAAATTCGTAATTGACTCATGCATGTGGGCCAGCAAGCATGATAACCGCGAGGTCGAAACTACAGGTCTTAGTATGTGTATTGAGTTGGTAGACAACATGGCCGACAATACCGACCAGCAGACCTCGAGCATGTTCTTCCAGCAATTCTACGTCACAATACTACAAGATGTCTTCTTCGTGTTGACTGATTCGGACCACAAAGCTGGTAAGCCATACATGTACCAAAACGAGTTCAAATGCTTACGTGGGCGAACAGGCTTCAAGCTACAATCAATGTTACTTTCGAGGATGTTCTTCTTCGTTGAAGCTGGGAAGATATCAGAGCCGGTATATACATCCGAGCAGGCTCCGGCCGGTACAACGAACAGGGCCTTCTTGACAGGTTTTATCGGCAACCTGCTACAGAGCGCTTTCCCCAACCTCCAGCCTCAACAAATCTCGCAATTCATCGAGGGCCTCTTTACCTACAGCAGCGATCTCGCAAAATTCAAGCTGAACCTCAGGGACTTCCTCATCTCTCTTAAAGAGTTTTCAGACAACAATGCTGAGCTCTACGCCGAAGATCGGGAGACGGCGCAGCAAGCTGCGAAGGAAGCAGAGCGCGAGCGTGCTGCTAAAGTTGGAGGATTGCTGAAGCCATCTGAGATCGATCAGGATGATGAACTGTGACTTGCGGAGGAATTCAGAGCTGAGTACGGTACTGCTGACGCTGGTAATGGCCAGCGCCTGCCATCTGTCAATCGTTCTGTTCGAGAAGCAGACGGACTGGATGGATGGGACATGTACGACTTGTGAAGAACTCTTTGATGACTATGTGTCCACAATGAGACGAATGCGAACAATCATGCTTACGAGCGTCTCGGAAACCAAAAGCAGCAAGGAAGGATATCAAGGCGAAACAAATTACTGGCGCAGGAAGATTGACGCATTCAGGCGAATACCACATTGTTTTGTCATAGAAGCTAGATGAGGACGATTACTGTGAAGATAGCGCCTGCATAGAAGATTCAGAAATTCGTTACGATCAGACATCTTCATAAAGGCAACTAGTTAAGTACGTCCATTCTATTGAGACTATAGAATGTAATATGTTGCACTCAGCC
>JASZXT010000742.1:0-5000 GCA_035521555.1 Lecanoromycetidae sp. Uapishka_2 | reverse complement strand
GCCCAGGACATCTAAGGGCATCACAGACCTGTTATTGCCTCAAACTTCCATCGGCTTGAGCCGATAGTCCCTCTAAGAAGCCGGCGGCCAGCCAAAGCTAACCGGGCTATTTAGCAGGTTAAGGTCTCGTTCGTTATCGCAATTAAGCAGACAAATCACTCCACCAACTAAGAACGGCCATGCACCACCACCCACAAAATCAAGAAAGAGCTCTCAATCTGTCAATCCTTATTGTGTCTGGACCTGGTGAGTTTCCCCGTGTTGAGTCAAATTAAGCCGCAGGCTCCACGCACTCGCTCCCTGGGAGGTTCCCCAGGGGCCGATCATATCATAAACACCCCTCCAGGGCCCCCAGCCGGGGGCCATCAAGGATTGCCGGCTTCCACTTGATCTGTGAACCGGACGCCTGCGCGATTGCAGGTGCCAGCTGCGGGTACACCCCCGGGGGGATGATCCTCGCAGATCAGAAGCCTCGCTGCGCAAGGCACAACTAACTATTTAAATGTAACCAGGCGTAAAGAAGCTTCCTGGTGGTGCCCTTCCGTCAATATCTTTAAGTTTCAGCCTTGCGACCATACTCCCCCCAGAACCCAAAGACTTTGATTTCTCGTAAGGTGCCGAACGGGTCAAAATAATAACACCGTCCGATCCCTAGTCGGCATAGTTTATGGTTAAGACTACGACGGTATCTGATCGTCTTCGATCCCCTAACTTTCGTTCACTGATTAATGAAAACATCCTTGGCAAATGCTTTCGCAGTAGTTAGTCTTCAATAAATCCAAGAATTTCACCTCTGACAATTGAATACTGATGCCCCCGACTATCCCTATTAATCATTACGGCGGTCCTAGAAACCAACAAAATAGAACCACACGTCCTATTCTATTATTCCATGCTAATGTATTCGAGCATATGCCTGCTTTGAACACTCTAATTTTTTCAAAGTAAAAGTCCTGGATCGGCAACACGACCAATAAAGGCCATGCGCATCCCCAGAAGGAAAGGCCCGGCCGAGCCAGTGCACGCGGTGAGGCGGACCGGTCAGCCAGGCCCAAGTTTCAACTACGAGCTTTTTAACTGCAACAACTTTAATATACGCTATTGGAGCTGGAATTACCGCGGCTGCTGGCACCAGACTTGCCCTCCAATTGTTCCTCGTTAAGGGATTTAAATTGTACTCATTCCAATTACAAGACCCAAAAGAGCCCTGTATCAGTATTTATTGTCACTACCTCCCCGTGTCGGGATTGGGTAATTTGCGCGCCTGCTGCCTTCCTTGGATGTGGTAGCCGTTTCTCAGGCTCCCTCTCCGGAATAGAACCCTAATTCCCCGTTCACTGATCCCCCCAGCCGCAGTCGGAGCGGGCAGCATGTACCGAAAACCTCGCCATACGAGGCCCACCGCTTTGCATGCGTTCGGGCGGCTCCAGGAGGAGCTCGCCCCGGAATCAGCCCCTAAGGCGTCTTCCGAACCAGCGATGTCGCCAGGGGTCGCCCCCCAACGATCAAGCCCACGAGCAACGGAAATCTCACCCGTAGACACCATTGTAGACCACTATTCTACAATCGAAAGTTGATAGGGCAGAAATTTGAATGAACCATCGCCGGCGCAAGGCCATGCGATTCGTTTAGTTATTATGAATCACCAAGGAGCCCCGAAGGGCATTGGTTTTTTATCTAATAAATACACCCCTTCCGAAGTTGAGGTTTTTAGCATGTATTAGCTCTAGAATTACCACAGGTATCCAAGTAGTGAGGTACTATCAAATAAACGATAACTGATTTAATGCATACCCCCCGTAGATCTCTCTAAGGGATGAGACTATATCTTAACCGGGAATGCCCCGGCCATATATCTTGTAGTCGTTGGACCAGGCTTACTGGCTGCGGGTTCCGAGTGATCGGTCCCCACACTTTGATAATGTTACGGCAAAAGATCCGCTGGAATTATTTTCGAATGGCCCATTCTCGAGGGGTCTAATGAAGGTAAGAAGTAATGAACTGCTTTATTCTCTATCGGCCAAGCGCTTTGCTCGCTTGAAGACCTAGTTGAAATTGTTTTCTTCCCGCTGTACGGCATATCTCAGTGCCGACTAGAACGTACCTAAAGCCCAGCTTACTACTGGGCCCACGCGCTACCGGTCGTTAGAACGCCGAGCCAGGCCCGGTCGCCTCTGGATTATCTCAATCGAAATTCCCAGAACCGCGCGTGTTGGTAGGCAAGAGCCCACCTATAAGCCCCAGGGAGCGCCCCGGGACTCGTACTTAGGCAGCTATTTCTAGCTCAAAAAAAGAAGGGCCCCCCGAGGGGGGCTTCATGCAGGTATATACAGGCCCTCGCTCTCGAAATGCTCGTGATCATCATAACCTTCGCAAAATTTGATACACCGCCGGACATCACCTCCGCCATGAACACACACGTTAATCTTCCTCTTATTCACGCAATTGCACTCCTCGCAGGGAGGCGGCTCCAACCACACTATACAGTTCCTTCTATCCATATTCTTCTGATGCAACTCCCAAATTAAATGATCCGGATTAAAACACGACGGCTGAGCACAAAGATGCGAAGCGTCGATCCATCCTCCAAGATCTTCGTCCAAACCTTCAGAAACACCGGAGGGCTTATATCGGCCGTCTGCCCAAAGGGCCAGCTGATGCACCTCCACAAGATCGTGACCACCCTCCCCTCCCCAAGACACCCGCACATATCCGCCAGCCTTCCGAAAAATCAGTAGGCGACATCAACATTTAGAGACTGGATCGGACAGTGACTAGACTTACATTACCGGTTTTCGTGGCCAGCTTGCACCAGCCGTCCCTCTCGAACTTCACGGTCTCAAGGACCTTCTTGCAAAGAGCGGGGGACTCCATCAACCAAAGCAAAAGCATGTCTTGATGTACGTCTTTATTGAACTTATGAATCAATCGTACTTGTCCCGCCTCAGACATATCCTGCGATATCGTTTCGTCCGTGGCTCGAGTTTCGATCGACGAAGAAGGGGGGGCATAATCGGAATCCATTTCAGAAGAGTAGGCCTCCTCGACATCAGACAGGTCAACGACCTGCAGAGCAGTATCCGATCCCCACGGCACCAAAGGCCTCCCCGGGTGAGCATGCGCGGACGGGTCCCTATCATAAAGACGGCGTAACCCCGAACGCAGAGAAGAATCACTCTCTAGCTGAGCTAACCTCGTTCTTCGCTCTCGTTCATACGTCTTGTTTCTACCGGACATGGCGCGAAAGAAGGGGCCGGTACCTACCCGGACACCCTGATTGTTAGTGGCGAGGCGGGAGGACCCCGGATCTCTACAGGGCCGGTCTAAACCCGGTTTATACCCTCTAACAATATCAACCAACCTCAACTCTTCTCTTCTCTTCAATATCCTCGTACTCTCTTTCTCGTACTCTCTTCTACTGTATAGTGAATTGTGCTTTCGTTCAAACTTCTCTCAAGTGTGAATTTGTGTGTTCTTTCTCAATATAAGTGATTGTCTATACCAACTTTTAGCCCACGATCGAAGAGCATCCCTCGAGCTAAAACCCGCATTGCCCACATACCAGTAGGACCTAAAGTCCACCTAAGTATGGTCACTTTCAACAATTTTCTAGGCTTGTTTTCCCCGTAGATAGAATTTCGTTTTGACTTCTTTCCCACCAATACAGAACCCTCGCCCCCAGAAACAACATACCCCACAAAACGTGGAGCTCCATACTAAGAAACTGGCATCATTTTAATGAGCCATTCGCAGTTTCACCGTATAGATTGCTTATACTTAGACATGCATGGCTTAATCTTTGAGACAAGCATATGACTACTGGCAGAATCAACCAGATAACTATCTTGACCGAGCGCCTCGCCCCACGAATGAGTCTGCCAGCGCCGGAAAACCCCCCCGAAGGGAGGCCAGAATCGTTGACCGGTCGGAACGCAGGCCGAAGCCTGACGTTCGGCCCGGGGCCTTCCAGGGCCGAGGCCACCAAAAGACGCACGGACCATCCAATTGCCCCCACTGAGTTGCCCAAGAGATGGTCCGTCACAGACGTGGGAATCGCGACGCGGAACGCCCGGCCTACACTGTAACATACACCCCTCAGATGAAGGATACCAGCCGCCCGTCACGCTCAGGAGCGGCTACGGGCTTCGGTTGACCCCCGAATGTCTTAGGATAATGATAGCCAACGGCCAACCATCCACAGACTCCTTCAGAGCCCACAGGAAACCCTATGGGTCTTCAGGCCACCCTCGTCCAGCCGCAGCGCCCCCGTGAGAGGACTCGTGCGGCGGTCAGATGGAGCGATCACCACCCGGGCCGGAGCCAGCGGCGACCGAAAAGGCCTACGCTGTAGCAAACTCGACCCACGGTTGGCGATCTCGCGGCTACGAGACATACTGACCCCGCCCACGGGTCGATTTTCATGCTGATTTAGGGACAAAGAGCCTTTTCGGGAGCGATCTCAAGGAAGCACCGGGCACCTCGCCCCACGAATGAGTCAGCCAGCGCCGACGCTTCCCCTCAATCTCCTCCAAAGAAAGCCCTCGAGGGGTCCCGCCTTTAGGGGAGCCTCGCGAAGGAACCGGACGCCTCGCCCCACGAATGAGTCAGCCAGCGCCGGTACCCCCCCGAAACCACCCCCCAAGAGAAGCCCCCAGGAAACGTCAGACCACCCTCGTCCAGCCGTGAGGCGCCCCGGAAGAGCACCCAAACGGCGGTCGGATGTTTGGCGTAGCTTTCTGTCAATTACTTGCATCGCCTGCCTAGTTCCTGAAACCAACCTCTTTTATATATAGCCCGACCATGTTTTGCTGCAAAATTAGTTTGCACTCGATGGGTGTCAAATAAAATTTTCAAAAAACCGTGTTTTGACGAAAAGTGGAATTTTTTGGTGAGCGAGGTGGATAATGAGACGGACATTCGGATGCCTTTGCCGTTTTCAGAATTTCGATCGGAGGCCGAGCGGATGCGTGAGAGGGGGTTGAAGTTGGAGCTGTCTCTTA
>JASZXT010000741.1:0-12733 GCA_035521555.1 Lecanoromycetidae sp. Uapishka_2 | reverse complement strand
GGGTCGTGGCAGGGGTGGAGGTGACATCGGTGAAGGTTATGGCACCAAGGGTGATAATGGTAAGAGGGCTGTGAATCCTGGACAACGGGGAATGGAGCAATGATGACCGATAACGCTTATGTACATGCAATAGATGATGAGACTACAGGAGCTGAGTTTTGCAGCCCTTGATGAAATGGACCATCTTCTGGCAGGCGTGAGTGCTGTCATGTCGATCCCTGTTGAGTGGCAAGGTCTATGAGTCATCTCTGCAAACAATTACTGCATAATGGCAGGGCAGACCATGGACTATGATTGTGAGACTGAGGCACTCTTGATTTCGGACAGGCGATACCAAACATTCACTGGAGATTTAAGTTTGGAAGAAACGGAGGTATGTATTATCTCGTCTAATGAAAGCGTGAGTGGCTTGAAGAAAACAGTTTCTGCTAGTAGCTAAATGATCTACAGTGAACGATCAAAGCAACAGCCCTTGTCAGTAGGAGAGTGCTCTGGTCTGAGCTTTGGAGCAAAGCCCATGTCCGCCCAATGCGCAATAACAACCTGTCGTATAGCAAGGAAGGGAATTTTTGTTCAAGGTAGGTTTGAGGTAATGGTTGATTCTGAATCCAGCGGTATGCCTGTACACCCGAAGTTGTTAGATGGTAACATGAACATGGACTAGGGGTCGAACTTACTCCTTCGCCCCATCCAGTCAATACTTCTTCTGCAACTACAAGCTGCTCCTCTTAAGGCTTGCAGGTAGTCTTCAATTCGAAATGCATCTCCTCTGGCGCAATTCGACATCCCACGATGACCCTTACATGCCCGTTCAGCACGAATATATTCGGTCCGTATGATAGTCCTGGAAGGCAGATGTCACAGGCCGAAACGTACGGTGATGATGGGCGAAGGATTTCTTGGCTCAGTGATTTCCTATAAGTGGGGTTAGCTGTCACCAGATTTTACCAGGCCATATGATTGAGGCTGACACCATACCTATTCGGTGAACGCTGTAGGAATTTCATTTGATCTCCCAGACCAAAGTCAACGTCAGGAGATTTGACAGTATTAGTGCTTTTACCAAGTCGAAGGCTAGCATGTTCGTTCTTAAATGAATGGGTGGCATCAGTGTCCGAGCTAGCCAGGGATCCACTCTTTTTAGAAGTCCGTCCGATACCATTGTGCCCTGGAGAGACGTCATGTGAGGAGTCTGTGACCTGATCAGCTTCCATTTCATGAGAGGGACATGCTTGGAATACCATAGGAGTCGTGGGAGTCAATGACTCTAGTTCTTCTGGATGAGGCTTTCGATGGATGTCTTCTTTTCCGGGGTCTCGATGGACGACTTTCTTTGTGGGGAATGGGAGCCTTTGTCGTAATAGGCTTTTGGACTTTCATTGTATTTGGCGGTACTCTAGCTGGTGGTCCCATTGGATTCACAGTCTCTGGTGGCATCGAACCTCCCTTTGGTCGTTTGGCGTTTCGCACTTCCTCGTCCCACTCTTGGTCGAGTCCGTCTCAATCCGTATCGTCTTTGCATTCACATAGTACTTGCCGGTCATCCTTGAAGCCACCTTCCGGCACAGCCTCAGGTCTAAGCCATGGGACTAAGACCTCGATTCGGACGAGATGGCTTTTGATTCAAAAGGACTACCTGGATCTGTTTGCCTTAGGCCAGTGATCCCTGGAGAAAGCATTAGCCAGAGGAAGACATCGATCGATGGGAAGGTATACTCCAACTGCTTGGCATCTCTGAAGGTGGACCTAGCCAATCCAGGATGAGATGTCGTCTTCACCCATTGGCCAAGGCTGCTGCGTTATGAATGAGTCAGTCCTTCGCTCAAAGACGCAAGACTATGGGGGCGAGTTCAAACGAAAGACACCGTCCGAAGGTACCTTACCCACCTTCCGGAACGTGAGCTCCAAGCGCCAGGCCACATACGATAGGAACTAACCATACACTTACTGCTCTCCTCATGTCTCCATTGCAAAGGTAGTTTCCTGATGCCAAGCCCTATGTCATAGGGAACTAGCAATACTCTTGTTACTGTCCTCATGTCTCCACTGCTAGTTACAAACGCTAAACCTTATACGATAGGAACTAGCAATACACTGACTGCTGTCCTTATGTCTCC
The DNA here is from genome assembly GCA_035521555.1 of Lecanoromycetidae sp. Uapishka_2. NCBI lineage: Eukaryota > Fungi > Ascomycota > Lecanoromycetes > Lecanoromycetidae sp. Uapishka_2. The sequence continues at coordinate 10,616 of JASZXT010000741.1, read as the reverse complement.
ATTGCTAGTTTCCTAATGCCAAGACTTATGTCATAGGAAACTAGCAATACTCTTGTTACTGCCCATATATCTCTATTGCTAGTTTCTGATCTCAAACTCTAAATTATCCTACGCAATCGTACACTAAATGAAACTAACAGTACACTAGACCTTTCACTCCCAACGCAATGCTAGTTTACTTGGCTGACTAAGCATCTAAAGACTTTCTGTCTATATCTACCTAGCTGATATCCACAATTTTCTCTTTTTCTTATTTCAAGATCTTAGGTGGCCATTCAGGCCCCTATATATTCACTTCTGAGATTGCGGGCAAGTATGTCCTCCAACTTCTCTACCCAACCTCAAGCTCGAAAGAATTGGGCTACTGTGGATGGGATCTATACAGATAACCCTGACCCAGGACCCTTGAACGATATCTCCGGTGAGTATGAAGCCAAGCAGGTCTTACTGCGGTCCGTGTTTGCTTTAACACGCCCGCCTGGAGTCTTTACTAAGGTAAGCTATGTTATACAGGCGTCAGTTGTGTTGATCCTTGCTTATACCAGGCTTCATTAGGTTGACCATGTACTCCTTCATGGCCTGCCTGGATTAGGCAAGAAGACACTCGCTCGCTCAATGATACTACCACACCCTGCGAAGCAAATACAAACTCAGTTTGTGGAAATAACATACGACAAAATGAGGTGGCTCAAAGAGAAATTCCAATGGCAAGAGTAAGCTATTGCTCTATTCTAGCAAAAATATTCTATCTCTAATTGCGAGTAGGGCTATTGCATCTCTTGTTGACCGGGGCACTCCAGGACATCCCTTGATCATTCATCTTATGGATATAGAGCGCCTCCAGGAACATGACGGCATTCCCGATTTCTACGAAACCCCCCGTAGTTACGTCCTGAGTCGACCAGCCCAGAGGGTACTCCTGATCGCCACCACATCGAATATCGGACTAGTCAATAAGAGTTCTATCAAAGGCTTCTTCCGAATGGTTTGGTTGGAGCTGCCTAACGAGCATACTGTTGCCGGCATTCTTGAAATCCATTTGCAGAAATACCAACACACCCTGACGGAGCTAGAGTGTGCCGACCTTGCCCATGCGTGGCTGACTCACCCTCGGGATCGTGGGAGCAAAGGTGTGTGTGGTAATGATATCGTGCATGCTCTTTGGGGGGCTTCTTTGACCGTGGGCCCAATCACAGCTGCAGATGTGAACAAAGCAATGCTCACGTTCGCTCCTGATGTATGGTTTACACCGAAGTATAAAGACGAGGACGAAGACTAGGAAAGCATGTAGCCGTCCTTTATGAATTGCAGGGACAATCTTTGCTGTACATTAGGCATGTAAAATCTATAGAATACACGAAGGTCCTTGGCATCAATGCCATTCAGTCATTTGTTGAGGTCTTTGCAGGGACTGTTCCAATTGCTGGGTATCAGCTACAAGGCCCTTAGGCCGCTCCCTTGTGGGCCAAACCCTCTAGTGGGCCAATTCCTCGATAACTTCAGATCCGTTTGGGTTGATATCTTCATTTTGCCTGCAAAGTTGTGATATTCAGTTACATCTATAACTTTGGTCAAAGTTCCAGCCCGGTACTGGGCTTAATATCGAACTTGAATTGGTGCTGGCCCACTGGGGGGTTTGGCCCATAAAGCAGTGAGCCCTTCTATAGTAATGTCGAGTTCTTGACGAACATGAAAACGATTGCGCAGTGAGTAATACAATTCGGGAGCCTTGATTGCGCACACACATCCATCCTAGGTATAAGTTACGTCAACCCATCCAAGCAAACGATAAATAGACGACAGCGGGGTGGGGTTTGATGGTTGAAAGGTGTTATGGTATATCATCCTTACTAATCCTACTTAGTAATCTACCTCAAGATTCTGATGATGATGAGGCGTTAATAGGCGTCGGGTAAACCCATTAGTATGTGTAGGGGGACTGAGATTGCCTTGCGTACGGAAAGTTTGGTTAGCACAACTTCGTCCAATCGATTGGAACCCTTGTCCTGCTAATACTTGACAAATCCCGAGGCTCCCGTGGATCTTTTGTCTTCGTGGTGGAATTTGCTGAGTCGTGGGAAGCGCTGCTCACGATGATTACCTTGGTGTTTTAGCTTGTGAGATGGCCTTACTGTGTACGAGAATGTTAGCACAACGTTAACCAGTACATCGTAGTCCTTGGCCTGCTATGAAGGAATTCAATGTTTTGGGCTTTAATGCCTTACTGGCTGGTAGCATACATAATTCGAGAATATGGAGAGGAAACGCTATAGAACCGTTGAAGCCAAGCCTGGATAGACTAATGCATACCACTTCATCAAATGCGACCCCTTCCCATAAGTACTCGCCCCTTGAACACACAGCACTAGCTCCATCAGATCCGGATTGCGCAGAGCAACTCAAGCATCTATAAGTCTGGTCCTTCTTCCACCCAGCGCAGATCAGGGACGGGAATTACCAGCTCCAAATGTAATTCCGCAGCTCCTGTTGCTTATATCCTGAAGACCCTGTACGCCCGCGAGCCACCCCAGCTTCTTCTGAAAGGTGCATTGCCTGAGGTTGGCGTGCTGGTTAGTATGGGCTGGGAGATCTTGGTGAGCAGCATAGGTATGCCCTGAGTCTTGTTGCGTAAGACCGCCACCAGCAGCCGTCGGTTGGTCGGATGGGTCGAACGAGTCCAAATTGTAGTCTAGAGGAGGAGTCTTTTCGTGCTTTCATGCTCACTTGGAGTGGGAAGTTGCTGTACTGCGAGATCGATTTTTTTCATGGCTGGTATGTAGATACAACTGCATCCAGTGGTAATGATGTCGACTCCGGTCCTGCGATTGACATTAGCCACTATTGTCTTTGACAAGATCCTGGATGACTGATTGGCTCATTACTGATGTAAGGCACATTCAGATCGTAAACAATGATCCTGATAAAGTTGCCAAAGTCTGGACGTATGTAACAAGAAGCCTGCTAGCTACCTTGGCGAGGTCTCAAGATAAGAAGAATCGGAGCCTAATTTCTTTTCGTTGCTCAGTCAGCCAGGTGAATTAACTGTGCAGTTTTGTGTGAGAACCTCTTGAAAACTGTCTAGGCAAGAAGCCGTATGATTTTGAGCAGGCCGTCCAGGGTATCATGTAATGTGCCGAGTTGCCTTGGTTGGCCGATGTAAATCTTCTTTCCTGTGGCCCAGCTTGTCAAGCAACTTATGTATGATGGAGCCCGTGTCTTGTTGACCATATTGTTGTAAATTTCGCCCGGGTACGGGCCCCGAGAACACTGATCGGTTCTCTGTCCAGAAAGATATAAAGCGATGGGAATTGGGAGTTTCCTCTTGATCTGGGCTTGGGTAGGAACAGTAAGCTGCTGGGAAGAGTCAACTTATGTCAACGTATCTCCCCTACGTGTAACCTCCGCCGGTAGTGGGACTATCGTCGTATGGGCAGAGATCTCGCTGCTGTGGGACATGAAAGATAAGCATTGACCCATTAAGAGCGACACTGTCCCTCAACTCACCTGCGTCATCATCAATGGTGGCTGGCGCATTGTAGCATCCTCGATGCACGCGATTCATACTCTCGGCCCGTTCCAAGCTGTCTCACGTTGTCCAGATTACGGAACGTCGAGAGAAGCGAGGCAGATACACGGATTGAGGCCTTGATGTATCACTTCAACATAGGTTCATTCGACGAATGATACTCCAGCGCTGGCAAGATGGTCGATTCGTAGATCTCAGCTCCTTTGGCGAGGATGAAGCTTTCAGAGTCAATAGTTGACTTCGTGACTAGATATTAAGGGTCCTTGGCCTAGAAATGGGGTTTATTGCCTTTAGGGGTTTCTTGGTACGCATAGCTTCAAGCCATGGTTCTTCCCATTGTCAGTTTTGCTATTCCGCCATCACCAACAGTGTCCAGCTTTCAGGCGTTGTCTCATCCTCAAATAATCATCAAAGTAATGTGTCCATTACCATCGGCGGTTTTGAGGTCTAGCCTCAACAGGTAGTACAGATGCGAAAGAACGACGAGCTGAGAATGCGCGGTTCCATGACTTATGGGGCTGTGATGGCGCAAGCTTCGTTGATTCGGTAAATTTGTAGAGTATGTTGGCATGGGGATCGTGTTCTCAAGATCCAACACTATGGCAGCATCTCCGTCGACACTGTCCAAATTACTAGCAACTTGCTCTGCTGGCCAGGCATTGGAGGGGCAGGGCCCCTCGATGCTGCTTTGAATGGTATGGCCTCTGACTTACGAAGACTTTTCCGTCGAGTCTTGCCGTTCCAGGGTTGTGTGGTCATATTGCTTGCCATTTGGGAGGAGTTATCTGCAGAATAGGTACCACGAGCACTGGGCCCATAAGGCTTCTTTGTACCTGATTAAAGATAGAGATGTTACGAGAAGCGGATCAAACATGCAGAAACATAGGCCGCCGCTTCTATCGAAGCCTAGAAGCCTGCTCTAAGGCACGCTGCTCTTGGAGGTTCGGGCAATCAGTGTAGACTCTAGCGCCTGTCAGGACTTCCGCTGTTGACCTCCGTACAGGGCCTGAATAACGATGACGTACGCCTTACGAAAAGCTTTGTATCTGCATTCCAGCGAATGTCAATAGAATATAGGCTGATAGCTCCCGCAGGAGAAATACGTGAACCGTGGCTCCAACCGAGTCGATACGACGACCCGGACGAGTGATTTTACGTCAGGACATCAATTGCAGGTGTGCCACGGGAAAAATCTTTTTACCCTTCAACTTGTGCGTCCACGCGACCGTCCGCTGCGACGCGATATATACCCAATAGCTCTTACTCAAGTGACTCGGGTTTGGGCGGCCGACCGCCTTCCAATCAAGCTCATAGATCGCAATCGGGCTTGTCATATTCTCGCATGCAAAAGCCAAATACATCTTCACATCGAACTACTACACATCACTGGAATGATACGAAGAGGAGCCTCGTGTGTTATGTAGAGGCGGGCTAGCATCCTGATCATACCTCGTTTTCCCTCTGCAGAATCAGAAAGCACCATGGATCTCAGCCGATTCTCACACCAAGGTGAAAAGGCTGAAAGCTCTTCCTTTGTATCGGCCCAGCTCATCTTTGGAATCGCACGAAAACGAGTTGGGTAGATCAGGTCATCATATTTGAAGAAGAGCACGTTAGGCGCATTGCCACTTTCTGTTAAATGAGACTTTTTTCATACGAAACATGCAACGCTATTGTTTCCGAGGTCGGCAGACCAAGAAGATACGGACGAAAATCTGGACGAAATGATACCAACTATTCCAAGCTTGAAAAAATGGAAACCGGTCTCCAGCTCAGATGCGTTCGACCCCTTGAACCCAGACACGGACTGGAATAATTTCACCGATTGGGACATGATCTTTATCGCAGGCAAGTCGATCATCGAGTATCTGTTTGAAGGTAGAAGAAGCTACTATAGTCCTGGGGATTGAAGGAGACAGGAACCTTACCCTTCCTCCCTCGTCTTGCCCCACAGTAGTAGGATGCGTTGAAGAATTGGGCAATCTATACGTATCAGCCAGTGTCATGATTAAAGGCGGGGGTCATGGGTAATCAAGATACCGTATCAACGGGCGAGTCCAAAAAGCCTCAAACCCTGAACATAAAGTCATTCCGTGAGGGGACATTATTACATAATCATATGAAGCATGGTTACATAATCATCCGATACATCTTCGGACGACGAGCTCGGAATAAAATGCACAGCTTCACAATTATCTATAGGACTCTATCTTCCTAAAGGAAACAATCACAGCTATTTCTCGCTTGACCGAGATTCATGTTGGAACAGCTGGCCCAGCTAGCCCAGGAAGCAAAACCTTCCATATGGATCTTGAGAGGGTGCAAATGACTACGACGAGAAAGCGCGAGAGATCTTCTTCATATCACTACCACTATATATTGTGTTCAATTACCTGAAAACCCTGTCCGGACGAGCCTATGTCAGCCTTCTTCACGGTAAATACCTCTATCTGGATAGGGTGACCCTCTGGGGCCATCTAAGCTCCTATTCATCCACTTCTAAGATCCCAGGGCAAGTATATCCTCCAACTTCTTCACCTAATCTAGAAACAAATGGGGATAATACATACGGCGAAAATGAAGCCAAACAGGTCATGATGCGGTCCGTGTTCACTTTAACACTCCCGCCTGGAGTTTTTAATAAAGGCATGTAACATCGGCGATAGCTGTGTTGAGCCATGCTAATGACAGGTTCCAAGTAGGTTAACCATCTACTCCTTCATTCCCTCTTCTTCAACAACATAATCGAGATCGAAGGAATGATCAATACAACACAAGACCGACTCGTGTTCATCGCGACATTTGATAGTATCCAAGCTGCAGCAGCCTGCTCCATGGTGCTGTAAAGCAGCGGTCAAGGCTTTCCTGCTCGACCGGCGTGACGGGTGAGGCGCCCTGGCAAACACTTTCGCTGTACAAGCATAACAACCGAAAATGGCCACGTCTCACAACAGCTCTTCATCCACATCCTCAGCAGAGGGTGCGGCCTTGGATATTGGAACACCTGCTCGCATACCCTGGAACCCATGAGATACCAACAACGGCCATGTCTCACAATGGCTCTTCATCCACATCCTCAGCAGAGGGTGCAGCCTTCCCTTGGATATTGGAACACCTGCTATGAGATAGCAATAACAACCATGTCTCACAATAGCTCTTCATCCATATCCTCAGCAGAGGGTGCAACCTTGAAGAATGAGTGACCGTGACGATGACATCGCATCTAGAGATGCCAAGCAGTTGGAGTGTGTGGTTGCGAGAGCCGGCAGATTGAGACAATCATCCAGCATCATCGTCGCAAAATGGATATCAGACTCTCGTTTCACCGAGAGTATCCAAATCAGACTAATCTATTATTCGAAAACCTGGGTTTCTGGACCATTTATTCAAAATGTCTTCTTCCAATAAGACCACCAGTTAGAGTACCGGAAAATATAATAAGAGTCTAAAAGCCTATCACGATAAAGGTTCCCGTTCCCTAAAGGGGGAGTCCATCGAAACCCTTATTTAGAAGAACTAGAATTATCGACTCCCACGACTCCTATAGTATTCCAAGTATGCCCCTTGATAAGATATAAGCTAATCAGGTCATAGACTCCTTACACGATGTCTCTCCGAAGCATAAGAGTATCGGGCGGACCTCTAAATTGGGCCATCAGATAGTCATAAGTACGAGTTCTCAGAAGTGCACAGTGAGGGCACAGGGTCAGAGTGGGCGAACCTAGGGGATCTTGCCCATGGGAGGATTCTCGTTGGGCGAGAAGTAGACAGGACTTTCAAATGTGTTACGTGGGAGCTGATAAACGATGCGGCACATGGGGCCTATCACAACCCCCTCATTGGCACGCTTACTCGCGTTAGCTTCAATTTCGCTGACGTTGTAGGCCGAGAAGAGTCTTCGATGGCCTGATCCCAAATGAAACCCAGATCGACCCTTCTACCCCCAACTTCGATTGGAACACATTCGTCCACTAGGGACTGTATCCCATAGCAGGTGAGCCGATTGATGATCCAGTATGACATTAAAGGTGGCGGTGGCTAACATAATCGTCATAGTTGCAGAGCCTGACCTAATACCCATACTGACGGAATCATTATCACCCACTGAGTCACTTGCTACACTGTCCACATTGGGCTCCTCGATCGGCTCGTATCCAAGCCCCCAACCGAACCTCGACGATATGGACTTCATTTCAACGAGTCCAGCTGATGCGCAGATGTCTCTAGTATAGACTTCAAACAATGTTGGCCTTGCTGACTACTCATATGCCCCACTCACCTCGCCCAGCTATGACACAGGCAACTGCATTTCTTCACAAAACTCTCAGCATTCGTATACACCCAAAGCCATCAGCATGGGCCCATCGCCAAATATCACGGCTGTTCCCGAAGAGCCACAACAGCTTCCAGCCAGCCGAACACAATCACGCAAGAGCTCGTCGAACCCTCATGTTGAAGCTCACAACACAACAAGAAATTCAAACATCGATTGCGGGAGCATACGTAAACAGCATATACCTGTCACTATTCGTTCAACATGAGCCCCAATATCGATGACGTCGTAGGGCTAAGAGAGCCTAGACAGATCGACTTTCCTTGCCTCCAGAGAAGTGAGAAGTGGTCGGACTCCGAATGCGTGCTGGAAGCCACGCAGCAAGGGGGCTTCTGAGAAAGCAAGAGATATCCTGGCCGCATATGATGTATGAAACGTCGGTCAGAGCGTCACACACCTCCGTTGGTCTTCGAGATTATTGCGCAAGCAGTGTGTGAGCACACAATCGCTGTGGCATTTCCACGGTGGCAATTCCGCTGCAATTGGGACCATGAAAGCCTTTATTCCAACTTGCTTCTTCCCAAATCAGCCACATCTCAACCCTTCTTTTCCAGATCTCGAGTAGACCATGATTAAAGAGTTAGGAATGTCTTTCATCGATAGTAAGCTGATCAGCCCCCCATTTTCTTATCAAAGGTGAAACCGACTAACATTAGTCGCAGAACCGCAGTCAACACCGATGCCAATGGCGTCTTCGTCACCAACGGAGCCGTTCGTCTCTACTTCCTCAATCATGAAAGAGCCAGATCTCATATTATAGCAATTCTACATTCGAAATTACCGGCGAAAAAAGCGAAAGTCCAAAAGCCTGCTAACACACAGATTCTCGTTCTCCAGAAAGCCTGGCATTGCTAAGAAAACGATTGCATTGTCCATCGCCGCGTATCACAAATCCGAATACTACGACGTCGGTTATGCATTTTTCGATATGTGTATAGATTCCCCTGCGGTCAAAGCTTTAACCCCGCATTCTGGTATGGTAAGTCTCATCCACTTACCTTGCCAGATTCTGCTGACATATCACTGTCTATAGAAGATCTCTAATTGTGGAGAACCTCTCACACCTCATCACTACAAGTCTCATCGGAAGATAGCTTCGATACAAGGCTATTGTATGGGGCGCAAGAGCAATTGTAAGGTGCCGAATTGGGCCGGATAAATCGCAGTCGAGCTGATGTCCGTCTGCAGGCGCAGGAGAAGCAGCTTATTCACCTTAGCAATACATGTATCCACCTGAGCCATCGCACGATTCCAGATCAACAGCAGCAACTGGCCGCCAACAGTGCGACAAAACACTTCAAAAGGTTATAAAGGAATATACTTCCCTGATCAGACGAGAGCCAGAGTACTATACCCAACACCGACCGAACATATCTGTAGAGAAAGTGGGTCCTATGCCGCCAAAACGTGAAAACCACGCGGATCCGCCGAGGATCTTTCGCGCGACTCTCTCAACAAATCTGCCTCAACCGTGACTCTCTCGACAAATCTGCCTCAACACCAGAATCGGCAGTCGGACCAATTCGATCCAGCGTCAAATGGTTTCAAAGCCACATAACCCCAACCTCGCCGACCCTTCTTCTCCTAATTTTGACTGCACTACGTTCAACAATTTGAGCATGCCTTTTACCGATGGTGAACTGATTAGTCATTGTTGACCCTCGGCTTGGTATAAGGGCTCAGAGAGTTGAGTCCTCTGACGTTGACCTTGGCCTGGGATATCAAGTGAGTATCCTACAGCATCCACCGCACAGGTATGGTCAGACTCATACATGCCCCGGCGAAATCTGCCCACAAATCCTGATTCATAAGAGATCACTCAATTTAGAGCTCCCCTCAGATACCATCACTGCGAGTTTCAACATGTGAGGTCGACGATATAGGGCTGCTGTATGGGACAGACACGTTCATGATGGATGGATATACAAGGGCGATAATAAGGTCCCGGATTGGGCCAAATGAGATGCACTCTGGATGGATGAGCACCTGCAAGCCTGGAAAGAAGTAGCGGCGGTGTGGGGCAAAGAAGTCTCGTCAAACACTACGCGCGTCTCGCAGCCAACGTATTCAGTCCTTACTTAAACTATCGAGTCGTCTTACGCTGAGTTTGGGCATGGTGATCGAGCGAAACTCTCACTTCATTTACCTGAAAGGTATGGTCAGCGTTATATATATGCTTTACCAACATCTACTAACAGCTCTCTGTCCATAGGAGATCTCCAGAAAGCCTTCGCTGGCTGAGCCGGGCTTAGCCTAGGGGCTGGGCTGGTCCTAGCACTGGCTATTCGTACAGCTTTATAGACATTGCCAGCATCATTGGACTCGGTAATACACTGAGACCCTTCGTATGGGTCAATGTAAGGATTGTTGTAATCTCAGTCTGGAATTGCAATACCGTATTTGTCGCGGGTCATTTCAGACATCGGCCAACGGTCCGTAGTTGTGCTCAGAAAGAGCGATACCAGAACAAGTTGGGGGGTAAATAGCACATACTTCATGAAACCATTTGGTATGCACTACTGCTGAGCTTTATGTAGTCGAGGCCCGTCGTGGTAAAAGCTTATTATTTATCGGCGATTACAGCAATTAGCCTACGTCATCAAGTCCTCGCTAGAAGCCCTTCTCTCAACTTGTTTGGAGACAACCCTATATACATCTCTAGCTATTACATTGCTCGTCAAATGCAATCATGGCCGCCTACCCTCCAATGCCCTACTATCAATCCTCCGCAGTCATTGACCCCTCCACGATCGACCA
>JASZXT010000740.1:0-12757 GCA_035521555.1 Lecanoromycetidae sp. Uapishka_2 | reverse complement strand
GGTTGAATGAGGGGCCCGCAGGGATCGCGAGGAGGGGCTGTGGGTAGGAGGTTTTCGAGGGTGGACTGGGTGGGCAGGGTGAATATGTTTGTGGGAGCGGCGTCGGCTGAAGCGTCGGGGTCGATGAAGGTGGATGGGGCGGCGGGAATGGAGGTCAGGGCTGCTGGATCCCATTGGGCGAGGGCGGAGTGGACGAGTAGAGGAAGGAGGAGTGCGCGCATGACTTTGGATATAGGAGTGTATTTGCCAGTCATTAACCGACAATGGGTAGTTGTCCTAGAATGACTCTGACATTGGTGACGCAGCGCTGAAAGGGTTGTTGACGCCTGATATTACGACAGAGCAACAGCACGTTCAGTCGGTCCTGGGAAAAGGAACAAATTGCCATAGCAGTCCCGTCACTGAAGCCAGTTGAAATGGGAACAATGCCTCGTGGTATGCGACACCCCCAAAGACCCGCATGGTACGCGTGAAACTCCGATAACAGCCGACACACTCAAATATGAGAGACGCAATAACGCGCTTAAAGGATACAGATACAAGCGTACTCTTTGAGAAGGCGGTACTGATGAGTAAAGTAAACTCCAGAGTAGCCTTTGGTTGTATGAGGTCACGGGCAGAGGTCGGTCGTGTTGCAAAGAAGGATGGAGGCTGGTGTAGCATGAATGAACAATGTTTCATTTGACACTGCCTACGATCTTTTCGATATTCTTCATACTCTCTCTGATGTTAGGCGCATAGTGTAGCTTCAGCAGCTCTCCCTCCCAGACAGTGCTGGCAAAGGGGTTGCTACCCTCTAAATCCGGTCTCGTTGCGTCAAACACTCCGTCTCCTCTTCTTTCTTCAGTATTCCACAAAGACGCAATCTTACGACCGTGTATCTTTGTAACGTTGTTGAGCAGACTCAACATCGCTAATGTGGACTTCTCGGGTAGGTGCAAAGAAGAGGTAAAGAGCTGTTTCGAGAAAGCTGCAAGTCGGATCGGTGGAACAGCGCGAGGGGTCAATGTTGAGGTCAGAGCTCGTAATAAAAGTACAGTAGTGGTTTGGAGGTTCACTCTCGGAGCCGAGAGTGTACTCGTGGATTGTGCTGGTGCATGAGGATCTGGTAGCCGAAGCGACTTGGATGAAAGTTCGAGCTCAGGGTTCAGGGAAAGCGCGTGTAGTGATTTGTAAAGATGGGACGTGAAGAACGTCAAATCAAGATTCAGAGACGTAGCAGAACGCGCGGCATCTTGACCCTCAAGGAGAGCGAAGGCAGTTGTGATGCAGAGAAGTGCTTCTCGAGTAGAGTCCCGGACGCCTTGGCTATTAGCATTTGGGACTCCATCCTTATCCTCATCTCCGCTATCCTCGCCGACAAGAGCCTCTGCATCGGATACGAGATCTTTGAGAGCCTCAAGAAGGTCACCAAAAAAATCTTGATTGATCAGGTGGGCGTACTTGGCCAATCCTTCAAGCACCGCACCCATCAAATTAGGTACCCTAGCCTTGAGAATTCTGAAGTAAGTCACGAAGACAAGTTTGAGTGTCTCAGCCTGCATCTTGTCTCTATGCTCATGATCAACAATAGCATCCGCTTCTTGAAACTCTTTCTCGACAACTTTTCTCTCCTTCATGATTTTACGCTGCTTCTTCGTGCGAAATTCTTTCTTAAATTTGGGTCTCTTGCTCGAAACGTCATTTGGTCTCGCAGCTTTGTCAACATGGTTCTGGGATGCCTTTGACAGGAATTCTGTTATAAGGCGTAGATGTAGAAATGTGTTTAGCGCGCTTTCATCAACCTGATAGTTTCTGGCTTTCATCATCCTTGTAATTAAGGACACGGCATCCAGCGATGAGGTACCATCATCATCATTGCGGAACAACCTTTCTATTGCTTCGCGGCATTTGACAAAATTTTCATCCACCTTTCTTGAGCTCAATTTTGCAACCAAGATCTTGAGAAGCTCGCCTCGGAAGTTGAAATGTGGGACTGCCTGAAGTAGCGCACAAGCACACGATAGAGCTACTGAAACAACACTCGCTTCAGCTTCAGTCTGGGCAGCTTTTGTGGGCTTCGCGCAGCTTGAGAGGTCATTTATGTACGCCTGGTAGGAACTAACGAGCGTTTGTTCGAATGCTCGTAGCCGCCGTACGTCCTTAGACACTTTCTCTGTCTGGTCAACTTCGGCAATCGGTCGTATTCTATAACCAGGAATAGCGTCCTTGTAGACCGCTAGCTGTGTGACTAGCGCTAGTCTCTTGACTGTAGGGTTCGACGACGTTGCAATTGACCCCAATGTTCGAAAAGCCCCTGCATGTTCCTCTGGATCCTCATTTATTAGACTCGCAATCTTTGCCAATTCTTCTTTTGCATCTAGAATTTGCTGCCGTATGGGCACCTTGACTTCTTCTTCATTGACAGTGTCAGGCACATGGTCGTGTTCATCCTCATCCCCAGAATCCAGCCAGCTATCCTCGTCCTCGCTTTTGGCCTGAGGAGCCTGCAACTGCTCAATTCTTCCCTCTGCTGTTTTGATTGGAAGCCTGGTATTCTCTTGCTCCCTTTTCCTCTGCTTCCGAGGCCTCTGCTCGTAGTTCTGTTCGAGATTCCACCTTGCTGCTTGCTTAAGGTAGTCATCTTGAGTTGCATTTTTCTTGACTAATGCAAACGGCAAAGACTCCAGATCTCCCTCGTCTGAGGGCGACAGCTTTCTGCGTTTTGTTGTCTGGACAATAGCCATGTCATGTTCTCGTCAACGTTTGTATAGATCTGACAGAAATATTATTCGAGGACGTTGAGGTTTCACTGCCAAGATTTTGCCCGAGGTTTCCCCGGCCATTTCTTCAAGGCGGAGAATTTCCGATCTCGGAATGGTGCCGAGGCTTCTCGGATTTGCCCCAAAAGGACGTCCGAGGATTGAGGCAATTCAATACCAACTCATCGACGCTATAGGATTGTCTCTACATTTTCGACGTTCAATATCAATGTGGGTCTTACATGTATAGGTTGGCACCTTACGTAGAACCAAATAGATGTGACTTGTAGTCCAGTCATGAATTCAAATCTGGTCCTTTTTCTTTGTAAATACAGGTCACTACGAGAGCATTTAGTTCAAAATTCGGATGCATCAAGTATGTTCTTCGGGAATTAGACACGAACATCTGTGTTCTCGTCATTCTGTTTCATTGCTTCCTTTCAATTCCTTGGTTATGCAGCGTGTACTCAGACAAGCTGCGTACTGCAAGGTCATGACTCAAGTCTTCTTCTCCATCAAATGTGTGGAATATATTTTGTAATATGACTTATTCTTGTACATACGACCATAGACTAAAGAATACTCGGCATCCCGTCCGCTCTGCCAAAGACAAGCTTTAGATCGGCCAATTAGTAGTTGGGTGGGTGACCACCAGCGAATACTGGCTGTTGTATGTTTTGTTTTTGTCGTTTTCTTTTGCAGCGTCGTAATTCGAATGATAGGAGAACATAGTACTATTTTAGGCAGGAGTCGAAAGATCTCCATAGCTGTACGCGTGGTCTAACGCAGCACCCTTGTTTGATAGTTGCCGCCAAGATTTCGCCAAAAGATTTTGCCAACAATGTACATTTGTGCGACTTCAACGCAACAAAAATTCTCTGGGAGTCCAGTCACAAATTTGTCCCAAACCTTTGATCCACCATGCGCGCACTCACAGAGACAGAGACACAGACTGTAAGTTCTTGTGCTTGCCCTGCTGCACGCAACACTGACCTAGATATAGCTCTTCTCGAAATTAGCAAACTACACCGGCCCCTCTCTCAAGCAGTTAATCTCACCAGTACCCTCCTCCTCCTCCGCCACCTCCAAAGAAGAAATCCGCTATGTCTTCCGGATGCACCAATCACGCGTCTATTACATGCCCTTGTCCCTAGCGAACCTAGCAACCAGCATTGCCCGACCAAGTCTCCTCTCTGTCGGAACATGCTTAGGTCGATTACCCCATCACTAGCCTATGAAAATAAGATATTCTGCTGACTTGATACGCTAGGCAAATTTACCAAAACAGGCAAATTCCGCCTCCACATAACCGCACTCGACATCATCGCACCACACGCTCGCTACAAGGTCTGGGTGAAGCCGAATGGAGAAATGCCCTTCCTCTACGGTGGAAATATCGTAAAGGCGCACGTCGGCCGCTGGAGCGAGGATTGTCCTGAGCATCAAGGTGTCGTTGTTTTGAAGATGGATGACACGCCTTTGGGATTTGGGGTGACTGCGAGATCGACGGCTGAAGCGCGACGGTTGGAGCCTACGGGGATTACGGTGTTCAGGCAGGCTGATGTGGGGGAATATCTGAGGGAGGAGGATACACTGTTTACTACGTAGTGCTTGCAACTTTAAGAGCGAGGCTTGAGTGGGAAGAAGTGGAACAGCATATTGCGGAATTGGATTTGAGCTCTATTGGCGATGACAACGGACAACGTTCAGGCATGCCAATGGCACGCTTTCCAGGCGACGCCTCTAGCCAAAAAGGCCAACAGTGATGGAGCTCAACTCATTACCGAATGACGCAGACTTCTTCGACCGTGCCATTTACCCGCAACTTATTTCCATAAAGGGTCCAAAAAGAGCTATCCTCATCAGGCATCATGGTGTGCTTGGGTGACTTCTTGTCAATAATAGTCTTTTCTGGCTGCAAGCCATGCTCGAGGCTCAGTTTGCTCAGAAGATTGTATGGGTTGTTGTGTGAAATTGTTGAGGGTTCAGATGTAGTGCCATTCGTGTGGCCATATGTGGTTGAGTCATCTTGGCCATTGAGAGAGACGCCACCGTCTTCCGATGCAGTTTGATAAGCTTCATCGTCCGAGACTGGTGAGAGATCTGCCTGGGCCTCGCCTTCGGTCCTGGCTGATAATCGTATAAGAATCTTGGCCGTCAGGAAGCTATCAAAACCAGCCTCGTGCATTGGGGAATCGGTCATATATTTATCATGATCCGGGGGAGTTTCTAAAAGCATTAGTGTGAGCTTTGAAATCAAGGCTTATCTACAACACGCACCTATGACCGGGACTGGAAGCTTTGAAAGTTCTTTGTCTATTTCTTCAAGAGACGATTTGTAGAGTGGAGAATTATTGTTGATTTTGTCAGCCAGATACTTAGTATCAAAAACCATCGGGAAAAGCTGGGCGATAAGCTTCTGAAAATCCTCCACTCGGTCAGGTAGAGGACCAAAGAAGCACGAGAAGAAATATATCAAGTCCAGGAAGACATTGTGGCCGACTAGAACAGTCCGTCTAGTCCGAAGTATTTCTAGTAGCTCGTGAAAACGAGAAGCGATGGCTTCGGATTCAGCTTCAGGCATCGGAACTAGGGGATAGACCCATGGGGTTAAGGCTTCAAGATTGCCAGAGGCGTTAGGGGGAGCACGCTGCGGCTCAAGGACATGGTCGACATTGGGACAGATTGCCTCAGCAATCCACCGTAGACCGATTTGGCTCGTCAGGCTCTTTTCAAACCATGCCAATTTCTTTTGAAGCTGGAAATCTTCGCGCTGTTGATCGAATGGAAGAAGCTGGACGAAATCGAGTTTTGAGATTGAGACAAGATCTGGGAACTCCGCTCGAACCAATTGATGGACCAGCCGTTTTTGGTACCCATTGAGACCGCGACCATTGTAGTCTGGACTGTCGTGATTAGGTGGAGCAATGTTCAAGAATGCAGGCTCAGACGTGGTTCGCATGGTCCATTCCGAAATCTCCTGTCGCACCCTCCGAATGAATTGCAATGATTCGAGATCATCTTCTGGGATAAAGATATCCTTGTAGCGGTTTTTATCTTGTTTAGCGATAGAATTTGATCTTGCACGAGCCTCTTCATCTCGGGAAAGATAGGGGACACCTTGAGTGAACGGTGCATCCATGCGGAAGCCAACGCTTAGGAGAAACTCGACGGCTCCACTCTGGTACGTAAAGTCGCGTTCGACATCCAACCTACCGCCAGGCACAGGGTTTAGGAAGAAATTGTAGGGCCTGGCAACGTAGACACCTCGCTCCAAATTTTCTTCAACACAAGTTAAGCCAAGTTGGATGATTTGGTACCGTTCCGCAGCTTTTCTAGTGTCTTCGTATCTCTCTTGAAGGGTTTGTTTCCCATCTTGACTTCGACCAGGAGCTCTAGCTTGGCCTGTCTGTCTCCCTGGTATGCCAGAGAGCTCGAGATCAAAAGCAACAAATCTAGATTGTGCGATAGCTCCTAATATGGAGGGTAGCTGGCTTTGGAATCCGATGCCATTAACCTCCATGCTGTAGTTGTTCTTGGAACGAGGGAACGATGTTGAGTAACATGCTGATTCTTGATATGAAAGGAGACCAAGAGTTCACCGATTGTGAAGATGCATGTGGAGTCAGTGTTAAGGCAAGAGCGTCTTTTCATTGGGTCAATGCCCATGCGTCAAGCAATCTATATTCACAACTTTGCTTCCCTATCATTCAAACAAACTGCTTACACCTTACAATGGTTCCATATATAGAATTTGTTTGTTATGCCAGCCGGCATACCATATTTCTAACCCTTTGAGATTGAAACCCCAGAGGGCCCTGTACATTGATAGACGCTATTGAAGATCTAATCAGGCCGGATGTACCTCCGCTTAAGCCGAGGTTCACTTTCATTGGTCCCTCCATCTTCGCGACCTATCTGACTGCATTCCCGGCTACTAAATTACCCAGTACAGTGGAGCTTGACAGCTGATATACGGGATGAACGGATCATCAACAGCCCTGGTTGATCCTACAGAGGAAGCGCTTTCATCCTCACGTCTACTTGGCTCCTCAGTCGGCTCACTCTCGTCACCTCGCAGAGGAGCATCAAAGATCTCAAAAATTTACAATCAAGCGTCTACTCTCTATCTCACTCGCAGGCTCTCCGAAGCTCTATCTACCATCGAATCCCTGATCACACCACCACAGCCTTCGGAGAATCGAACAGACAACGAGGATGACCTCGTACTAGCCCCTGTCGCAACTGCAAGTCGAAAAGAGAGAGTCAAGGTTTGGAATTTTTACCTCACCTTGCTGAACACGGTAGCCGAGCTCGACCCAGAAGAGGGTAGAACAGCTTTTGGCAACAAGCAATGGAAAGTTCTGGTTGCCAAGGCCCAAGAGGGCACGATATGGGACGATGTAGTCAATATAGGATATCATGGCCTCGAAGGCAATGTTGATGCTGATGTAGTCATCAACCTAGTGACGCTGCTCCTAGCTCAGTCTCGTACCCAGAAATATAACCAGGAGCGCCTAGAATCATATCTTGCGGCGTCAAGCAACCTAAATCTGGACTTGAACAATCGCTTTGAACAGTCAGAAATCTTGACAAGTCATGCGAATGGAAGGATGCAACGCAAAAATGGGACAAACACTCCACAGGATCTCAGCACTCGCGTCAGGCTGATAGAGCTGTTCACTTTACACGTTCTGCCAAAAAATGGGGAGTGGGAGTACGCCAGAGGATTCATCAGCAATAGCGAGGTGCTCGACGAGGAGGTCAGGGAAACATTTCTAGAAACTTTGCAGAATTTGGAGGAAGAAGAGGACCAAGGACATGAAAGTTTCGAGGATGCGTTACCACAACCGGACGACCTGATCGAGCGGGACCCCTATCCAGCAGAAGATACAGAAAGGGAGAGTACAGATACAGTACGACGGCACTCGCCAACTCGACAACACCGCTCGAACAGCGAGACGGACTATGGTATCGATGCTGCACCCGCAGAGATCTCCAAATCGAGGTCTCCTCCCAAATCTACTATCAAATCAGCTAGAAATCCACAGCCTAAGCCTGTACGGTCATCGCCATCTGATTACCCTCGGAAACAATCAAATAACAGCATCTACAAGCGCAGCGTGGCCCTCATGACAGCTGTTCAGGCCATGATCTCAAGGATGACAGAGCAGATGGCACAAAATCCTATGGGGTTACTACGATTTGTGCTTTTCCTGACAGGCTTGATTGTAGCTTTCAGTAGGCGGGACGTAAAAGACAGGCTGGGAAGGCTGACAGGTGCTGGTTGGGAGAAAGTCAAGAGGACGGTCGGCATGGGGGTAAAAGTCAGTTACATCTAGCTTTAGCGTGGACAGGAGTGTTGGGAGCATGATATGTAGGATTACATTAACTAAAGATACCCTTATAACGTTTAGTTGTGTTTCATATCTTGCTATATACTTACTCCCGAGCCACTCATTCTCCTAATAATCATGTAAGCTATGGGATACTGTTGTTTGAAATTCGCTGGCATACTTGTCTCTAGCGTATGATTCCGCACTATTGCACTGCCGCACTGCCTTTCACTGTACCGGACCCTAACTCATTCATTTGGGGAGACATCCTAATAGGTAAAAGACTCGGGGCTGACTCTGGCACAGTCTTTTCTATCATGACTGAGGCTGACCACGACCTAGAGGCCAGTGCTACCCAGGATTCCCCACTAGTGAAAGATTTGTAGCACAATGCGTCCGGGCTAGTCATTAAGCACAGTGACACCCAGAAAGTATTCGACAACCAAAGCCTAGCTCTTCAATGATTCCTGAAATTTTTCTTCTGGTAGAACAAATCCGTCCTCGAACTACCCAAATTGATAATCTTGGGACATCCATCCCTATCCTTTTCCAATCTTGTACACTCGAAGCAGTAGAAAGCGTCCGAGATTCCCTCTCCACCACACACGACGCATTTATTTTGGTAGTTGCCGAAAGAGCATTCGTCGCAGATACGGACGAGAGTTGTGGGTCGTACGTAGCTATCGCAGACGGGGCATTTGCCGTCGCATTTGTCGCAGAGACGCCCGATGGCTATGCCTGGTTGCTTGCGGCACATTACAAGATCGCTGTTCTGTGTATTAGCAGGTGGATTGCAATGGGTTGCAGATTTTGCAGGTACTTACGGATGATGGCGAGACATGATGAGCTAGATGGAATTGTTTGAATAAGAAGAAGATGAAATTGTGGAGCTTAGGAATGGTTGAAGAGGAGCACGGATGAAGCTGCGTAGACATCTGGTGCGAGAAGAAGTCGCCCCAAAATGCCAAGAATTTCGGATTGGTCAGCCTTATGAAATTCAGCAGCATATTCGAGACGAATTCGACAATCAATCTCTACGTCTTACAAATCCACCATTAGAATACATCGCCAACATGACGACCGCTCACAGACCTACTTTTGATCCTGCTCGAGGGAAAGAAGCCCAGAGAGGCGTAGCCTATCACCAGCGCCTACTGCCCGCTCACACTCAGCTTAAAACTCGACAACCCGGCCAAGGAGGAGACGCAGATCCACAAGTACGCGACCTAAGGGCTCAGTTACTTGAGGCAGAAGCCGCGCATTTTCGAAAGACAAATCCAGAGGCTGCAAAAGCCGCGGAGAGTACTTTGTCTAGTAAACGTCAATTGGAGAGCGGTTTCGGCCAGGATGGAGAGGAGGATATGGATGCCAAGCGAAGGCGTATACTGGAGGAGACAAGGGACGTGGACGCCGATTCGGATGGGGACAAGAGTAAGAGTAGTTATGAGGATAGTGACGATGAAGAAGACGAAACTGCCGAACTACTTCGTGAGCTAGAGAAAATCAAGCGGGAAAGAGCCGAGCAGAAGGAGAAGGAAGAACGTGAAAAGGCCGCAATCGAGCAAGACCAGCGAGAGAAAGACATTGCCTTGGGCAATCCTCTTCTGATGCCAACAAAAGAGACCGAAAGCAAGCGAAGGCATGTCTGTCTTTCAAACTTGAAGTTCGGGTTGCTGACGCTGTCGCCAGGTGGGATGACGACGTGGTGTTCAGGAATCAAGCTCGAGGCACGGAGAACAAAGGAAAGAAAGAATTTGTGAATGTATGTCAATTGTATCTCCTTGTGTCCTATGCATGCGCTAACAATGCTCATACAGGACCTTCTTCGATCAGATTTTCACAAACGCTTCATGGTGAGCATCCTCCGCGGGAAATTGGCTAGGCTGATGCTAATGACTGGACAGAGCAAATATGTTCGATGAGGCTTGCACTTCTACAGATCTTCACCTTCACCCGACCACATTTCACGCTCGACGGCTCCGATGGCATCTGTCGCTTTGACCTTTGACAACGCCGCTGTACTACGCACCTCGCCTTACCCTTGAGGGAGAGCCCAATGTTGTCTTGAAGCCATACGAAGGTCATACCACACGAAGCCAGTCTAGGCTTACAAAAGGCCAACCAACACTCTGTTCATCATGATATGGCAATGCTCGGCCATGCAGGTCCGGGAGATCAAACCTGAGCCTGTCGTCATTGCAAATAGTGGAGACGTATCTCAGCTAAGGTCGATTCCAAATACGAAATTCATTCATGTCCCGCACTCTGATCACCTGGAAATCGTCCGAGGCGGCAAAAGTGGGATGCTGTAGTCCATCGCTTATACTGGTGAAAATCTGGGGGTTCTCTCAGGGTGAATTTGTGTCGGTTGCATCATAAACGTGGGTCGTGAATGTCGTGCTGAGCTGATTCGACCTCGCCTCCACGATCTTACCTCCACGATGTTGGCCAAAGCAAAAGCAGGTCGAGCAGACCATACTCGTGGTATGCTACTGCAGGCCATTGTCTACCTCGCTTCACTCGTCCGGCTATCTGGCACTTCCCGTGTTAACTCTATTCTACCTCCTGCATGTCATTCCCAGCTGAAGGCAAGGGTTATTCCAAGAAAATTAACGCCGGCAACTTGCCTTGCCGCATGACTTGCTGGTTCAAGGTTCAGGGCCGCGGGGCATCATTGTTGTTTGTTGTTCCGTCACTGCGGGGTCGTGCTACGCTTGGAGGGGCAAAGAAGCAGTTGAGGCAGTATCCCACCACACCAAAAAGTGTGAAGCAAGTTTGAGGACGCTGCAGATGATCGGACAAATCATCGAGACGGGCTATGCCTGACCTCTTAGGTTCCCAATAATCGTCGTCACTTGTATTTCGTCGTTGTCAGGGTCTTTGCATATCCACGTTACCCCGCCAAGGTCTATTCACATATATACATCCAACATTCTTCCTTCTTTTACCAACCACACTCCACCTTGAACAAACTATCTCAAACTCGATAACATTGTCATTTGAAATCAAATCTCTCTACACTCCTCAAATCAATCCCTAAAAAACTTTACCTCAATCATGTCTGGCTACGGTGACTCTGGCGACTCCGTAAATACTTTGTCCCATCATCCAGACCAATTCGCCATTGCTAATCTTGACGTAGGGAAGCGGAGGGTACGGAGGCGGCAATCAATCAGGCGGCTACGGTGTATGTTGACAGAAAGCCCTTTATCCATCCATTAAATCTCTTACTTACTGTCTCGACAGGGTGATCAACAGGGCTCCGGCATGGGCGGTGGTGGAGGCGGCTACGGTGTATGTTGATTGAAGGCCCCTTGCCCAACCAATAAAGCACTTACTTACTTTCTCGACAGGGCGATCAACAAGGCAGCTTGGGCGGTGGTGGAGGCGGCTATGGTGTATGTTGATAAAAGACCCCTTGCCCAACCAACAAAACGCTTACTTGCTTTCTCGACAGGGTGATCAGCAAGGCGGCCAATCTGGTGGTGGCTTCGGCGGTGGCTCTGGCTCTGGTGGTGGCTATGGCGGTGAGTCCGGTTCTGGCGGAGGCCAAGGCGGCTACGGCGGTGATTCTGGCTCTGGTGGTGGCTATGGCGGCGACTCCGGTTCTGGCGGAGGCCAAGGCGGCTACGGCGGTGATTCTGGCTCTGGCGGAGGCCAGGGCGGCCAATCTGGTAAGTTGGCCCCGTTTCTCAGCCAGTGGCACACCCGCTTGTTACTTACATACGCAAAATAGGAGGCAAGGGCGGAATCATGGGTAAGGTAGAAGGTATGATGGGCAAGCACTCCGGTGGTAATAGCGGCTCGGGTGGCTCAGGTGGCATGGGAGGTGATTCAGGCTCTGGAGGAGGCTACGGTGGCGACAGTGGCTCAGGAGGAGGCTCCAACTACTAGATCATACGAGCTGTATGGCTGGTAATCACCACCAGCGGCCTTCACCTTATGCGAAGGAAGACCTGATGGGTGGCGAATAGTGCCCTTATGCTTGCATGAACGACCAGAATAGTTCTGATCAAAACCGCGGAGCTTGCAATATAAGGTCTATCAAGAGTTTAATTCCCGCAGTGCAAATGAACATGTTTTAAAGCAATATAGAATCTCCGACGAAATGCGGTGCACAACGTACCTTAGTCGTCATAAGATGGTTACGCATAAGGCTAGCTCCCTCGCTACTGCAGCCATATCGAGAAGCCTCAAACGATTCCATGGTTTGATTCGTTCCCTGACACCTACCAATTCCTTACATGGGTCATTCGATATGCAATCTAATCAACAACAACGAAGTGACACCGTATCCCGAAATCCACCATACCCTTGCTCCATTCTCTATTCATCCCATGCACTGCCCACCATCGTAGCCCCAATCCTTGCTTCCTTCACGTTTCAGAACGACAATGGATCCGAGCCAACACACCTCAACTGCTCTCCTAGGTACATATCACCCTCCATCCCATCGTCTCCGAGTCTCCCATCCATCAATACAAAATGTTGTCCACAAGCGCAGACACTAAAAAGCATACAGAACGCGCTGACGGAAACATCGCCTCGCTTCTCCGCCGCTTCGAAAACATAATCGCCTATACCCCCGTAAGGATTGTCCTCTTCTGCATTTCCGCTCTCTTTGTCTTCTCCCTCATGCGTACGAATTTCTACTGGGGTGCGGGGTGGGGGTGTTTGCTG